>VYXB01008903.1:364260-390186 GCA_013397135.1 Pachyramphus minor | reverse complement strand
AGCCCCGCAGCCACCGGGCTGCCCAGCGCTCCCGGGCACCGCCAGCCCCGCAGCCGCCGCCGCCGGAGCGCCCCGGCCGGTCCCGCCGATGGCACCGCGCTGCCGCCGCCAAGTAAGGGGACACAGCGGCCGGGGGGACGCGGGGCTGGGCGGGGGGAGGTCGGGGACCCCTGTGGGCTCACACCCCTTTCAGTCGTGGGAAACCCNGGTCGTGACCCTTTCCCGAGCGGTCTGGGGAGCGGTACAGGCGCTGGAGGAATGGGGCAGCTCTGCGATTGGGGTGTCGGGGTTCCCGGTGCCCGGGCGTTGGCTCAGCCCCTGGGAAATGCTTCCCAAAGGGTGGAGAAGGAGAGGAGAGCAGCCCCTTGTCCCCAGGGCGGGGAGCATGGCAGCCAGCGAGTCCCTAATGCAGCCCAGGGGCTACGCCACCTTCACTGGTGTCACAGCATGTGTTGGTTCTCAGCCTGGCTGTAAAACCACCCATCCTTTGGCTGGGCAGAAGAACAGCCTGATCCAGCCGTTCCCATGTGTCACCAGGCCAGAAAAGCTCGTTAGTGTCTTTCTTGTTAAGTAAAAATTGCTGGGGCCATTGGCTTTGGAAGGCAGGAGGACTGAGGAGGTACTCAGCGTGCCCGGCCTGCGGAAGGAGGCGGGATGTGACTTGTTCTGCAGGTTGTGTTGGGGGATGAAAGGGGAGAAGAACATATTTCAAAGCTATCAGAATGCAATGTTATCCTACAGAAAGTGTGGTTAACCCATGGGACCCATGGCTACAGGATTTCCGCAGGGAGAGAGCCAGAGATTCCCTCTGCCAGGTTTGTAGTGTTCCTGAAGCCCTGGGCTTGGTGATGGAGGTGGGATCCCAGGGAGAACCCCGGCCCCTAAGCCATGGGGCCAGCATTTGCCTCCCTGTGTGGCAAGGGAAGGGGCTTTTCCATGAGACAAGGTCTGGTCTGGCTGGGACCTGCAGGGACAGTGGTGAAGGGATGGGTCTTGCTCTGAAGGCATCCTAGCTCAAATACAGGCTGCTCTGAACTCAGTCAGCAAAATTATTCTCTAAAAAGGCAACAGCAGCAAGTCAGGAAGTTGTTGGTGTCCCTGGGATGTGAACTGAGCTGTCCTGGCCCTGGGTGGGGGTGAGCTCCAGGGGTGCTGTGCTGGGTCCCCGCTGTCACAGGGTTGAGCTGAGCCCTCCCAGCACCCAGCTGGGAGTCTGTAGATCCACAGCTCAACTCCGGAGCTAGAGAGTTGGCTGTGGCCACCCTCTTCCCTGTGTGGGAGAGCAAGGATGTTCTGGGCACCTCTGCCAGCACCTCCTTGCCCTTGTGCCATGAGGGTGCTCAGAACTCAAAGCAAAGTTGGTGTGAGGTACCCAGACAGCATGCCTGACTCTGGGTGGGTGGGTGGTCAGAGGGCCTGGGGAATGTCTAGACAGCAACAGGCTTGGAGAATAGAAAAAGCTGATCCTGAGTGTCATCTTGGGCTGGCAAAACGCAGAAAAGTGGCTTCTCCTGTCACTGCAGAAAATAGTTTGAGCGTGACTTGGTTGGAGTTTGTTTGCTGCAGTGGGACAGGAGGGATTTACACTCCACCCACCGCCTCAGGGGCCTCTCCCCATCCAACACAAAAATAGGCTGATCTTTCCAAAAGATGGGGCGGGCGGGCTGGAAAATGCCATTCCTGCAGGGACCTGCCGTGCTGTGCCCCAGGAGGAGATGTGGCACTTGACTGTGGCTTTCTGCAGGCCTGGGCAGGGGCGCAGGCAAGAGCCCAGCGTCGTGCTGTGCTGTGTCCCGCTGCCACTGGGGAGTCACAGCCTCTGCACGTGCCCTGGTGTGTGTGTGCTCAGCACGAGCAGTCCCTCCTCATGCCATATCCTGAAGCTCAAGGAGACGGTGTTTTTCCTTCCCAAAGGGCATCTGAAGCAGAAATCTCCTGCAGGGGATGTGCTGCACCCCCATCCACATGCCCCTGTGGAGCTGGTCAGAGACTGGAGGCTCTGCCAGCACCTGGAAGCTGCCATCCCATTGCCCCTAGTTGTCTGCCCCAGCATGGGCAGAATTAGGTCCCCATCAGCAGCTCCAGTCCTGGAGATGCCAGGTGGGTGTCAGTGGAACAAGCCCTCCCAATGCCATGGTGAGCCCCACAGCACTGTGGTGTGACAGAGGAGATGGGTCCTCCATCCTCAGCAGCACTGGGCAGCCAGCGGCTAGGGACTGGTGAGGGAGCTTCTGTCAGGGTGTCTGGCTGGAAAAACAGTTCCTCTACTGTCCCATCACTGCTTCTGGGAGACATCCCTCCCTGGACATTGGTGGTGCCCATGGGCAGCCCTTTCTCAGGGATATCGAGATGTTCCCAGTGCCTGTGGTTTGGTCCTGCTGCTTGTCGGGGCTCCACTCACCAACGGGGACTGGCCCATGTCCAGCTCCCGCCTGGCATTTCCCTTGTTGACGTGTTTCAGGCCCTACATGGCCGGGCCCTGGCTCCCACTGAGCCGCATCTCTGCCTGCACCCGTCAGTGCTCCCTGTGGCACCTCCTTCATCACCGGCGCTGGCAGGATGCTCCATGCAGCTTCCCAGCACCACCTAATCCCCTGGGAGGCTTTGGGGGATTCCAGGCTCCCCCCTCTCCATCCTCCCCCAGCCACTTCAGCCGCCCTGAGTCACAGCACTCCAGTGCCCGCGGAGCGGCCGAGCCCACGCGCGCGGCTGGCGGGCACGGAGCGAGGAGGGGCAGAGGGGCCACGTCCCGGTGAGCGCCTTCAGGCAGGGTAACCCGGTGTTATTTGTAACACTAGTAGGGAGCTATTTTTAGAGAGAGGCAAATTTGATTTAATAGAACATAATTTGCCGCTGACAATTCAGAGGGCAGCCAAACGAGGAGCAGCTGGATTCCTAAGGAGGCTTTTTCCTGCCCTTCCTGAAATCCAAGGCTGACTTGCCAGAAGTGGCATTTGTTATTCCAGCAATTGCTGGGGGAAAGCCCCTTGGGATAGCCCAATTAGCTCTGCTTGGTGCCGCCCCATCACCCGTTGTTAAAAGCAGCAAGGCATATTTTTGCGGCCGTCTGTTGTGGGAGGGCTCAGTGCTCCCAAACTCCTTCAAGCAGCTGGAGCCAGCCATGTCCCCCCCCACTTCGCCTTTCCTTCTAACTAGCTCTGTGCTCTCAGCCTCTCCTTGGATAAATTTAGAATGAAAAATAGGTTCTGATCAAACCAAACAGCTCGTTTGCCAGGAAGCACGAAGTCTGTGTGAGCTTCTGGGGGTTTCTTATGGATTGAGTTCTTCTGGGCCAGCCTCAGAGATACTTTGGGATGAACCAATCATCCGGGAAAGGAGCAAACACCATGTTCTTGCTTATGCTTTCCCCAAACCGAAGATTCCCACAAAACTCATGTCAGTGTGGGAAGACATGGGGTAGTTCTGTCCTATCCCTGCCACCATTGCACCCAGCCTGTCCCTAGTTGGTGGCATGGGGACAAAGTGCTGCCAGGATGATCTGGGATAGCTGTAGGGTGGAGGTGAGTTGCCCTGGGGTCACATGGCCCCGATGAGGGGGAGAAGGTGACATTTCCTCCAGGGTTATGTGGTCACCTCACAAGTGCCTCAGGGCAGAGCAGTGAGGGCACTCCTCCCTATCCTGGGAGAGCCATCCCCCTACCACCCTGAGCAGAAGCAGCATTTTGTCCCAAAGCTCCACAGCCCTCCAGGCAGCCTCAGGAGCATCCAAGAAGCCCCAGGCCATGGAGGGTGGAACAAGACTCCAGCAGCTGTGTCCTCCCAGGAGGAAAGGACTGAGCAGGACTAAGCATTGTCATGACGTTTAACTCCAGCAAATGTATGCCCAGGGTTTGGTGGGCTCCTCTCCAGGTGTGCAGTCACTCCCTTGGCAGCCATCCAGATGAGTGCTCAGCCCTGTGCTGTTCACTCAGGGGTCACCATCCTCCCCACAGCTCCCTCCTCTGCCCACACCAGGATTTGCCCCTGGACCACGTCTTGCCTGGAGCACTTGTAGCAGCTGAATATAAAGCCAAAATAGCATTACTAAAGAAATACTGGGGAAAGCCCTGAGAATGAGGGGTTAAGTGACTTCTCCTGCTGCACCCCACCCGTGAATGTCCCTAGGGACACCAGCTGGGACTGGTGTGGCATGTGGGACCCAACAACTCCCACAAATGACTCGCACACCTTAATCAAATACCTTTTTCTGTGAATGAAAAGGTGCAGTCAGGTGTGGGGAGTGGGTGCTCCTTGAGCATGACCCCAAGTCCTGTGACCCCTTTCCCATCTCATCCTTGCTCTGCTTTCTCCAGTCCATCAAGAGAGAGCTCAGGCTGGTGGAAACTGGGAGCCAACATTTGTCAGGGAAACGACCCTAAAATGAAGATCTAACTCCTTGGAGAACAACCACCTCCTCCATATGTTGCCCTTTGCCTCACGACCAATTCAGTTAAATGAAAAAACTATTCAGTTTTGAAGCCTGAAAATGTGTGGGCTGGAGAGGATCCCCCCCCTTGGTTGGGGTTTCTCTGTGACACAGATTTTTTCCCTAGTGCTCAGTTTTGACTGTAGATTTTCTTTTACAATGATTCTCTGAAGGTCACCACCAGCTTTAGAAGTGGTGTGAGCTGGGAGTTTCGTCTCTTTTGGATCCCCTGCCTCCAGGTGCTGCATCTTCTCTAATTAATTGTGCCCTTCCTTCTGCTCCTCATGCTGGGTTCCCCTGGAAAACGCTGGGGACTGCCTCGAGGGACACCAAGCACTGGGGATGGTCACACAGAGAGGTGCCCTGACCCGTGTGCTCACCCCTCTTTCTATCAATCCCCTGCCCACACACTCCCCTCCCTGTTCCCTGGAGTAGGGGTCCTCCACATCTGCAGTGGGGGGTTCTTCCCAGCTGGGAAAGCACCCTGGCACCCCCTTTCCAAGCTCACACCCCCCCTGCCCCACAGACCCCCACTACTGAAGGTGACTGTTCCCCGGGGCACTATGGCAGTGCAGCAGGACCCAGCCCCTGCCCACCATGGGTCCACTGCTGACCTCCTGCTCTCTTTCTGCCCCCTCCAGGGAGGAAGGTGCTGACCAGGCGCCCTGAACCTCTGGGGTTCGCTGCCCATGGGCTCAGCGGGATGGTGCCAACAGTCCAAGAGCCCCCTGCGCCCCTGGCAGTGCCGGTGTGACCGAGTGGCCGGCGGGGACCTGTGGCACTGAGCCTGGCACGACACTGCAGCAGCTGGTGGCCCTTGCCACGGGCCCTGCTGCCCGAAGATGAGCGATGGCATGTGGATCTCGCTCAGCCCCACCGAGTTCGCCCAGCTCCAGCAGTACACAGACTGTGAGTACCCTCTGCCCCTCCCGGGACAGGGAGAAGGGGTTGAAAAGTCCTGTTGATCTGTGCCAGACTGGTGTCCTACATTTCTGTAGTGTCCTCCTGGAGAACTAGGTGACTCCTTAGATTTTGGGTGGGGAGGCTGGGCAGGTGCCTGACCCCCAGCACTGGCTGGTGGAGGTCCCCGTGCCTGCGTGCCTGGGAGGATTTAGCTGAGCTTTGGGGGCTGGACACGTGAGCACGGCTCAGTCCCTCTGAAGGCGGCGGGCTCCCACGTTCCTTAGCAAAGTGAAATGCCAACCAGGAAAGCAGACTGGCTTTTCCCAAACACACGGAGCTGCTCCACAGCTCGCCTTGGGTTGCCAACCCTCTGTGGTAATTTTCCTTAGTGCTTTTGAAGAGCAACCTTCTGCAGCTCCTGCACTGCTGGAGGGGTTCTGGGGCTGGGAGCAGCTGGAGAGGGAGCCTGGGCAAAGCCCAGGGGTCTGAAACCAAGTCCTTGAGGTCCTGCCTGCCAAAGAGACAGGTGTGCTCAACACAGCAGTCGATGGAGAAGCAGCACAGCCCAGGGAGGTGCTGAGAGCGGGGCAGGATGGGCAGGGAAGCCCAGCCTGGATGACAAGATGAAGGAAGAAGGGATGTAAAATCTCAGGAGTGTTGCTTTGCAGGATTGGCACGACCCTGGGGTGAGCAGGCTGGATGGGGGAGGACTGAGAGGCAAAGGGGACCCCAAAGTGCCCTCTGAGGCTGTCTTTGGGGACACTGTGTATGAAAGGGATGAGGGTGGGGGCAAGTTCTCCCCAGGCCTTTGCTCACCAGCCAGAGACCTCAGAGACCCCTGCCAAGGGGTGCCAGCGTTCACCCAAAGCCCTGCACTGGGGCAGGGACATTCAGGGATGTGCTCAGCATCACCTCCAGAGCAGCCAGAACTGGGGAGTAGTTTGGGCTTTCCTTGCTTTGCTCTGGGTTTGTGTTCATTTTCATACAGGTAACAGGAAGCTCTCTATATATGTAAAGCTCCCAGGCCAGCTTTCCTTAGCTGCCCTGCCCTCTCAAGATGGGAGGGGAAACAGGGCATGGACAGCCACTTCCAGGCATGGAAGGATCCAGAAATCGTATATCCAGCAGATAAACCCCTCTGCACCATCCTGCTGGTGGATGACAAAGGGTGCTCAGCGTGGCCATGCTCAGCACAGTGCCTTTGTCTCCCCAGACTCCACCAAGAAGCTCAAGGATGTCCTGGAGGAGTTCCATGGGGACGGCGTCCTCTCGAGGTACAACCCCGAACAGGTATGGCCCTGTCCTGCCAGCATTCCCCTGCTCTGCTGGCTGCTCCTGGCCCCCTGCTACTCCCCCAGACCAGCTCCCACCCCTGAAAGCAGCCAGGAGAAGGTAGAGCTGGCTACCACATCTCCCCATGGTCATGCTCCCAGGACTGGATGCCCCAGCTATCCCGGAGACCGTGCACACCACCCCATCCCAGTGATGTTGCCATGGGTGCTGGCAGCTGGCTGCCTTGCTGAGAGCTTTTTGGGGCATTCCCTTGCCAGGCAAAATCTGGAGGGATCTACTGTTCCCTGAAAAGAAAATAACTTTGCCAGTGTGGCAATGGGAGGGGTCTGTGCCTTCTCACTCTCCCCTGAAGAAGGTTGGGATTATTTTCTCTGAGTGGTGCTTTCAGAGAGACCTATTAGTGTGCCAGCAGGACAGAGCCTTCCATGGGGGTTGTAATCACTAGAATCAAGGCAAAATGAGGAGTGTTAGTCGGCTGAACGTGGCGAGGAAGGGCACAAAGCTCCCCCACTATTCCAGGGCACCACAGGATCCTCACTCCAGCTGGGGCCACAAAAGCCATTGGGAAGGCATTGTCCCCATGCAATGGCAATGCCCAGTGGGGAAGGAGGAGGGGAGGAGACCTCAGGAAGATGAGAGTGCCCAGGGGCTGGGGGCAGGCTGGAGAGTCCTGCTGCTCTGCCCTTCCCTGCCACTTCCCCAGCTCCTACCCTGGGCTGGAGAGCCTGGTCCCAGCACCACAGTCCTGGCTGAGCCATGGCAGCACTGGGCATTTCTGGACCCGCTGCCTCTGATGTAGCTGATGTGCCTGGTGAGGGACAAGGGCATGGAGCCCCACCCCCACTGGCTGCTCTGCACCCTTCATGGTGTGCCTGGGGCACCTCTCTCCTCCTCCTCTGTCTCCTCCCCAGCCCATCGACTACGAGGGCTTCCGGCTCTTCATGAAGACCTACCTGGAGGCGGACGTGCCTGAGGAGCTTTGCCAACACCTCTTCACCTCCTTCAAGCGTAAGATATGCCAAGCCTCCCCCGAGACCCAGCGCCAGAGCCCCGGTGCCTCGCAGCACAGCACCCTTGGTGAGCCAGCCCTGCCACCCAGCTGGGCATGCCGGGGCACCATGGCGTGGTGGGGCTGCTCCCACACTGCTCACGGGGATGAAGGCTGGGGAGTGGCACCTGCAGTGGGTGGCATCAGGGCCAGCACACAACCCATCTCTTCTCCATCCGACGGGTGGGCTCCCAGGGCCCTGTGTTGCTCCAGGGAGGGATTATCCTGGGATGGGCACCCGCAGGGCACCGTGGCACTGGTTCCTCCTTTTCCTCTGCACATTCAGAGACCAAGTCAGCATCTCCATCCAGAGTGACGTGGCCCGTGCCCCCTGTCACTGCTACTGCTGCAGGCAGCCACCCTGCACTTGGCGGCACCCAGAGCAGGGGTTGCATGCCAAGCACCCAAGTCTGCCTCCTCCAGCCCTTCCCGGGTGGATTCATGGCTCATGGAGACATCTACTGAAAGGACTATAAATTGCAAAAGGAAAAGGAGAACCTCCCCAGACACTGGGCTCTGGCTGATGGTGGAGGACAACATCCTCCCTGTCTGGTCCCGAGCACCGTGGTGGACATCATCCAGGGATGGAAGCACTGCTGGGAGCCACTGGGACAGGCAGGAGATTGAGGGGACCACCCGTGGTGGCTCTCAGATCCCTGGGGCTGGGATGTTAGGACAGAGAGGCATGGGGCTGGCAGAGAGGACTGAGGGAGAGCACTCAGCACGCAGTTCCTGGAGTAAGGGGCACAGGCACCCTGGTGTCACGCTACCCCTGGGCATATGTCTTGCTTTGCAGGGATCAATGGGAAAACACTTCGAAGTGCCCTGGGACGACACACTCCTGAGCCCAAGAGCTGCCACAGCAACGTGTCTGAGCTGCAGCCAACATCCCTCACCCCAGCATTGATCCCCAATGCCTCCCCCAGCTGGTCCAGATCGTCCTCCCAGAAGTCCACCACCGGCACCACTTCTGCTCACAACTCCTCAGGCTCTTCAAGGATCTCCTCTGTGTCTCTGCTCAGCCCTCAGTCACCAGGTGAGCTTGGCTGGGACTCCATGTGGGGGGACACGGGCAGTGACAAGCCCTCCACAGTTTCCATGCCCTGGCAGTGCAGCTGGTCAGGTCCCTGGAGCAGTGGCAGTGACCTTCCAAACTCGGCGTGTTCTTGTCATCTTGACACCTTTGCTTGATAAACTTAAGCCACTGATCCCATCCCACAGAGCCCCCACCAGTCTTTGCCTTAATTACCTGGCAGCAGCTCGTAGGGAGGGGGAAACGGGGTGGTGAGTCACGGCTGCCCCCTGCCCGGCTCCTGCCAGCCCCCAGGGAGGCAAACACGGGGAAGGGCCCCTCTGCCAGGAGCCACCATCTGCCAAAGGCTGCTGTTGGCACAGGCAGCAGCAAGCGTGGGCTGTCCTGGCACCCCAGCAAGCTGCCTCGCTGCCCACTGAGCTTCTCACTCCTTCTGGGTGGGTGCTTATCCCCGTCAGGACATGTCCCCATGGGCTCTGACTCCTCATCCCACCTGCACCTGCAGTGGCTGAGGGATGAGGGTCTGTGCCCCAGGGACTGAGTGGCAGTGCCCAGCCCTGCTCCAGAAATAGCACCCAGCCTCGGGCCCCCTTTGTGCTCCCAACCCTACTCCTGCACTGCCACCCAGCCCCACATCCTCCCTGTGTTCCAGCTCTGCTCCTGTGATGGGCCTCAGCCCCACATCCCCTTTGTGTCCCCAGCCCTACCCCTGTGGTGCCACCAGCCCCACGACAAATGTGTCCCTGTCCCCAGAGTCTCCATGTCCCACCTGGGGATGACTCCTGGCCCAGTGTCTTTCCTGTGTGTGGCCTCCCTTTCTGCCCACAGGCACGAGGAGTGTGGAGAAGAGGTTACCCTTCAGCCTGCGGAAGAGCCCTGGCTCCCTGAAAGCCACCCCCTCTTTGCCCCCCACTGCCCTGGCCCAGGTGGTTCACCTGAAGGACATTGTCTGCTACCTGTCACTGCTGGAGAGGGGACGAGCAGAGGACAAGCTGGAGTGTAAGTGGGACCCTGTGGTCATGCCATGTGGAGGGGGGGTCACCTGAGGGGGGCTTGCCCGAGGAGGGGGGGTGCAGAGCTGGATGTTCCTGCTCATTTGGGAAAACCACTCCGCATCCCCCTCTGCTCCAGGCTGTGTTACCCATGCCTGGCAGAGGGGCTTTACTCTGACACCCCGCAGCCCCAGGGTCACATCTCACCCCAGCTGAGCTGGCACAGCATTGCTCCCACCTCAGAGCCCCAGCAGCCTGGAGCTGGGTGCCTGGGGTGCCCCAGGGTGCCCTGGGGACAAGCTCTATCAGCAGCTTCTCTCCTCCCTCCAGTTATGTTTCGCCTCTACGACACTGATGGAAATGGCCTCCTGGACAGCTCGGTGAGCCTTCCCTGAGAGACAGAGCGGGGGCTGCTTGGGGGGCTGGAAGCTTGCAGGGCACTACTGAGGTGCCCACTCCCAAGGTGAGGTGCTCTGAGCTGAGCAGCGATACAGGAAGGGAGGAGGAAGGCAGCAGCTGGACTGCAGGGCTGGGGGACACATGCCAGCTCCACTGCATCCAGCAGCAGTGAGGGAAAAATCCACCCAACCAGGAACTGTAGCTCTGTAGGTCATGGTGTTTCAGAGAAGAAAAAATGCACAGCTCCTTCTCGCTTGGGATGTTTTCCCTTTGTTCTTTGGCTATTGCCCTTGAAACCTGTTGCAAATAAAATCTGGTTTGTCAGAAGAGTTTTTCCCAGGGAAAACCCACTGCAGATTTTCTTGCAGGTTTTCAGGGCAGAAACAGCTCCCAGCACCCACTGAGGACTGGGGTGTCACTGCACCTCCTGTGCGGATGGGGACTGGGGTGGCCTTGGGCATGTGGGAACATAAACCTGATACATCCCCAGTTTGGGGGCTTGGGGCTGGACACTCTGCTCATGCCTGAAGCTGTTCCTAAGCATCAGGCACCACCATCTCTCTGTGCTCAGGAGCTGGATCGTATCATCAACCAGATGGTGCACGTGGCTGAGTACCTGGAGTGGGACTCCACTGAGCTGAAGCCTGTGAGTGCTGGAGCTGGGGGCAGCTGGGGTGGATGTGGGGATCCATAACCAGAGCCAGGGCTGGAATCACCGTATCTCTGCACTGTTCTTCCTCCTCCAGATCTTGAAGGCGATGATGGAGGAGATAGATTACAACCACGATGGGACCGTGACGCTGGAGGAATGGATCCGGGGTGGCATGACCACCATCCCCTTGCTGGTCCTCCTGGGGATGGAGACAGTGAGTGCCCCCACAGGGACCTGCTTTGGCTGCATCCAGCCTGATTCCAGCAACAGACTGAGGACTCATACAGCACCACACAGCCCCACACTGGCCCCCAACTCTTTTGGCACCCCCACCCTGCACCGTTTACCCCCAAATCTTCCCAAGCTCAGTTCTGAGCTGCAGTCACTGCTGACTGCTGTGCCCACAGCTGACTGTGGGCTCACTCCTTGCTATTACAGCATAATCCAGTTTGATGAATAATTAATCAAAAATTAAGGTGAGCATCTAAAATGGTAACTCCTCTCATGGGGTTACCAGAGCAGAGGTGGGGTGGTTGGAACCCCCCTTTAATTCTCTGAGGTGCTTTTCCATCCTTTTGGCCTTCATTTCTTTCAGGTGCATCCCTGGCCATTGGGTAATAGTTTGCAGTGAAAAATCTGTGGGTTTGGTCATGGTGCCCCATGCTTCCCACGGAGAGGCAGGGGTGGAGGACAGGCTTTCTGGCAGGAAAATTCAAGAAAGCAGGGAATTTTAACTGGCTCCTGCAAAGCACTCTTGCCTGGCCCCAGCTGTAAGAGGCTTGTGCTTTTGTCATCCTGTGGTGGTGATGGCCTGGTCCCAGATGTGGGACCTGTCAGCAACCAAGATCCTCTCTGTGGCTGGGCTGTGCCAAGGGGCTGTGGGGGCTGGAGCTTAGTGCCTGGAGCTGGACATGCCCAGGGCCTTCATGCTTGGAGAAACACCAGGGAGAAGGGGAACAGGGGGAGCCCATGATCCTGCTGGGAGCAAACTCTCATAAACACAGTGAGGGGCTTTAGGGGATGAAAAGCTGACAAAAATGATGAGCTGAGGTGTCTGGGACCCCTGGCAGCAGGGGATTGACCCCTCACCCTCCACTCTCCTGCCCTGCAGAACGTGAAGGATGATGGGCAGCACGCCTGGAGGCTGAAGCACTTCAAGAAACCTGCCTACTGCAACTTCTGCCGCACCATGCTGCTGGGGGTCCGCAAGCAGGGCCTCTGCTGCTCCTGTGAGTCCTGGATCCTTGCCAGCATGTTGCATCCCCAGGCTGGCAGCTCCCACTCCATCCAGTGCCCTGGGGAGAGGGGAGTGGTCCCTGTTAGTGCTGAGCCCTGTGGGTGCTGCAGGGTGAGTGGGAAGGGGACAGCTCCCATGTTGGGGAGCACCACCTTCTTCGTGGCACTTGGGGATAGGATTTAGTGGTGGCCTTGATAGTGTTGGGGCAACGGTTGGACTCAATGGTTAGAAGTCTTTTCCAACCTAAATGATTCTGCCACTCTATGATTCTTCTCTCTCACCAGTCTGCAAGTATACAGTCCACGAGAGGTGTGTGTCCAAAGAGATTGCCTCCTGCATCAGCACCTATGTTAAATCCAAGAGAAACACAACTGTGAGTTGACAGCCAGCACGTTTCTGGGGCAGTGGGTCTCCTGGCCTCTTGATCTCCTGCTCTGACCCTGCATGGCTTTTTCCCCTGGGATTTGCCCTTCTCATCCTGGGCAGCAGCTCATGGGCATTCCCAGCATCCAATGCCTTGCAGGATGCACCCTGTCCCCAGTCCCCAGGCACCCACAGGCCTCAGCCCTGAGGTTTGCTGTGGCTCCAGGCTGGGGAACAAGCGTCCCTGGTGTGCTTCGTGGAACAGCAGGGAGGGAAGTCAGCTGTGAGAGGGGCTGCATTGGATCAGTCAGCATCCCTGCAGGACAAACCTCCGAAATCATGGCAGCTGCCCTTAGTAGGGGGAGATGCCCCTGGGTCGGTTGTGTGCCTGCAGTGTCCCCCTGTGCCCTGCAGGTGATGCAGCACACCTGGATCGAGGGCAATTCCCCTGTCAAGTGTGACAGATGTCACAAGAGCATCAAGTGCTACCAGGGCATCACCGGCCTGCACTGCGTCTGGTGCCAAGTCACCGTGAGTACAGGGGGCTGCTGCTGTCAGCTGCATGGTCAGCCTGGGGAGGAGAGGCTCACAGGCAGGAGATGACAGGTGTCCCCTGCTTGACATCCCTTCATTCTGCCCCTCCAGCTCCACAACAAATGTGCCTCCCATGTGAAGCCAGAGTGTGACGGGGGTCCACTGCGGGACCACATCTTGCTGCCATCCTACATCTGCCCAGTTGTCCTGGTAAGTGCCACTCTCACCCTGGTACGTGACCCTCTCACAGTGGTAAGTGCCTCCCTTGTCCTGGTAAGTGCCCCCCTCCTTGCTGCTGGTGATAGGAACCCATGAGGGCATCACTGAGGCCAGGCTGCCTCCCCCAGCCACTGCCTTCTGAGGCAGTGTGGGCATCCATACCTCTGTTCCCCAAAGGACAGGCAGTCCCACTGCCGACGGTCTGAGAGTGACTCCCCTGCCAGCACCACCCCCGAGGACTCCCAGGGCTTCAAGTTCAACTCCACCACAGTGGATGGGCAAGGACTGCAGGTAGGTTCTTGCATTGGGCTGCAGGTGAGCTCTGCCTCCGAGTCCCTCAGCAGGAAGGAATTCACAGCTGCATTTTCTGCCCTCCAGATCAGCCCCCGGCCCGGGACCCACCCACTCCTGGTGCTTGTGAACCCCAAGAGCGGAGGAAGGCAAGGGGAGCGGTAGGTGGGGTCCTGCCCAGGGAGAGCATCCCGCCAGGGCTGGGGGCTGCTGGTCCCTTGCACATCACTCCCGGTGAGGGACTCACCTCTGCAGCATTCCTCACACCTTTCTCTTCCCAGAGTCCTTCGGAAGTTTCACTACCTGCTCAATCCACGCCAAGTGTACAACCTGGACCGCGGCGGGCCCGCGCCAGGGTACGGAGTCACTGCAGCTGATCCTCTGCCCTCTCCCACCAGCCCCTGCTCCCCTATGTCACACCTTGTCTCTCCTGGCTTTTTCCAGGCTGAACTTCTTTCGGGACACTCCAGATTTCCGTGTGCTGGCCTGCGGAGGGGATGGCACAGTGGGTTGGATCCTGGACTGCATAGGTGAGCAAGGGGCAGCTGTGTTCCTACAGAGCATCATCTGCCTGCATCCTTGGGGATCTGTCACAGATTCACAATGTTCCCCATGTGAAAGTGTGTGTGGGTGCCTGACAGTAGCATTATCCCAGGCTGCTGGTTGAGGGGGGACATGGAGAGGAGCAGGGAATAAGCCTTGTCAGCCCCAGACTTCTCTTCCCGCTTGAATTGCAGATAAGGCGAACCTGGTGAAGCACCCGCCCGTGGCCGTCCTGCCCCTGGGAACAGGCAATGACCTGGCACGGTGCCTGCGCTGGGGAGGAGGTGAGGCCAGACAAGCATTGCCCAGGGGGTGCCCACACTGCCCAGAGTACCCTCCACTGTAGCTGGGTGGGTGCCATCCCAGGGGAAGGAGGACTCCTGGGCTCCTGGGATGTGGTCAGAGCTTGGTGCCTCCAGGCACTCCTTCCAAAAAGAGCAGCCACTGCTTTCTCAACCCTCCTGCAGCTGGGTCCTGCCCAACCTTTTCCATCTGGAGAGCCCCACCATTACCCAAAATCTCTGCCACTGCTGTGAGGATGTGGCACAGCAGCAGTCCCAGGCTCCCCAGGTGCACCCAACTATGACATGGCTGTGCTCCCCTTCATCCTCCTTTATCCTCCTCTTTCCCTTCCAGGCTATGAAGGAGGCAACCTGATGAAGGTCCTGAAGGACATTGAGCACAGCACAGAGGTGATGCTGGACCGCTGGCAGATAGATGTTATTCCCAGTGACAGGGAGGCCAACGGAGATCCTGTCCCATCCACTATCATCAACAACTACTTCTCCATTGGGGTGGTGAGTTCCATGAGGCAGGGATGGGTCTTTCCCTCCCTGTTCCTCCTTGCTCACATTCCCATCCCATCTCCTGGCCTTGTTTTTCCGGTTTTATTGTCATTTGCAATGGCATCACTTAGATGCATAAGCAGGCATGGAATTTCTCTCTTCCACTGGGAAGACTGTGAAGGGAGCTTAAACAGGGTTCAGGGAAGTTTGGTGTCCCAGGGATGAGGACACTTCACCTGCCAACACAGCACTCATCAGCACAGTCCTGCTTTGGTGCCCAGACCCACAGTCTCCCAAGCTTTCCTGACTCAGGGGAGCTTGGCAGCCCCGTGCTGGGGGTCAATCCTGAGAGCAGGAGGGCTTTGGGGTGCCACCATGGTGTTACCCACTTGCAGCTCTGTGGGATGCTTCTGGATTCGCATCAGCTCTTGCTAATGCCAGGGGGTGTCACTGCAGGTGGCATTTGGTGACAGCTTCTGAGTTGGACTTAAACACCCCCACCCTGCATAAGGAGAGGTTGTGATGAGCTTCAGGAGAGCTGCCACCCTGCTAGGGGAGCTGTCAAAGTGCAGGGTGCCCCCGGAGCCCCACTGCCCTGCTGGCAGCCCTCTCTCCCCGCTCAGCATCCCCTCCATGTGGAGCCTCTGTGATGAGGGAAGGAGGCCAAGTGCACTAATTACATCCCATTTGACAAGCTTTGGGAGGAGCCTGGTTGAGGGTCCCTCCATCACCTTGGCATGAGCCCCACACCATGTCCTTGGGCCACGGGGGCCAGCAACAGGCATGAAGAGCTGAGCGCCTGTATCTTGGTGTATGCCCACGGAGCACAGAGGTTCTGTTTCTCAGCTGTGCCACTGATGTCTCTGTGCTCCCACTCCCCACAGGACGCCTCCATCGCCCACCGCTTCCACATCATGAGAGAAAAGCACCCTGAGAAATTCAACAGCAGGTAACAGCTTCCCGAAGGGCCCCCCCGAGAGCTGGATGTGGGGAGACACCCTGGCACTGCCATGGATCATGCCAAGGGCACTTTGTGTTCAGTCAACCTTAGGGGACAGGCAGGGCACGTACAGGGCATGGTGGGGGGCCAGGGCCAGGCAGGGCAGGGGTTTGGGGTGCTCCTTCAAGCCCCGTGTGGTGTGTCAGGCTGCTCGAACTTGGCCACACACCCAGTTACGTTCATTCATGCTTTATAATCAGCATGGAATTCCAGGACAGGCAGGAGCAGGCCAGGCAGTGAGGGAAGGGCAGGCAGCAGGTCGCAGCTCGCTCCTGCTGTGCTTGGGGCATGTGGAAATGGGGTGATGGCAGCAGGAGGTGTGGCTTGTGACCCCCATCCCCAGGTTCAGAAATACCTGCTAGAAAAATCCTGAATGGACAGAAGTGTCTGGTTCTGCCCTGAAATTCAGCTCCCCTCGGCTTACAGCTTCTCATAGCTTACAGCCCCCCCTCAAAGCCCGGCACAGCAACTGATGCAGGGGATGAGCCATGGTCAGGGGCTGCCTGGCATAGTGCCAGGAGGGTTCTGAGGTGTGAGACATCCCCTCCATGGGGTACCCCATCTCCAGGAGCCTTGTCAAGATACACCAGCACAACCCGTGCCAAGGGAGTACCCAGCACCCCCATCCTCCCCCTGCACAGGGCATCTGAGCCAGGTCTGCCTGAGCCACCCCTTGTTCCATCACACAACTCCCCGGGGTCATGATGCTGGCAGTCCCTCTCCAGAATGGCTTGTGTCCCCACCCATGGCTCATGTGCCCCTGCACAACAGCTCCAGACAATCTCTGGCAGCACATCTCGCTGCTAACTGGGGCAAGGCACCACTTCCCAGCAGGA
Source organism: Pachyramphus minor (assembly GCA_013397135.1). Taxonomy (NCBI): domain Eukaryota; kingdom Metazoa; phylum Chordata; class Aves; order Passeriformes; family Tyrannidae; genus Pachyramphus; species Pachyramphus minor. The sequence continues at coordinate 373,632 of VYXB01008903.1, read as the reverse complement.
TGCTGACATGCCTCTGTGCCCCAGGATGAAGAACAAGCTGTGGTACTTCGAATTCGGAACATCAGAGACCTTTGCAGCCACCTGCAAGAAGCTCCACGACTATGTTGAGGTGGAGGTGGGTTTCCTGGGGTGGCCCATGGTTCTAGCCATGGCACAAAGGCTTTTTGGGAGCTGTTGGCTGTGGGTCCCTCAGGCAGGGCTTTGGACTGCTTAGAGAGAGGGTGCCACCATGGGTTTGACCCCTCACGGTGGCAGGAGGACACAGTGGCTGGCAGGACCCCCCATTCCACCACGCGGCACTTGCTGCAAAGCCAGCCAGCTGCAGGCAGAAGAATAAGCCTGTATTCCCCACTTCCAGCTGTATTTGAGAGCGTGCCTGGAATATTCTCTCTATAAACTCCACGCTGCTCCCAGCGCTCGTTGGATGACATGGAAACAGCCTTTAATTAGAGCCCGTGGTTGCTAAGAGTGCTGTCACTTCTCCGGAGGCGCTGGGGGGTTTGGCCGTAAACTTCCGTCTCTCCTTATCTCCGGATAAACCACCCTTTTATAACTTGGGCTGGAGGGCGAGGGGAGAAAAGCAGTGCTTGCTGCAAGAGACTGGTGGGAGTCAGAGCAGGTGGTGGGCAGGGAGTGGGCAGAGCCTGGAGAGCTGACCCCACAGACATGGGGCCATGGGCAAAGCAATTTTTATGCCTTTTTCTAGATGGGGAGTTTCACCCCCTCCCAAAGCCCAAGATGGGTAGCTGCACTCGTGGAATCTGGGCAAGAGCAGCATCAAAACCATCTCACCCCCTTCGCCATCCATTCAGCAGTGTCCCAGGGTGGATAAAGTCTGTGTCTGTGGGGTTTGATGCTGCTGGAGATGGGCACAAGGTGCCCCCCGTTCCTTGCCAGGTGCTCCCCACCAAGCATCCCCACCAGCTGAGCCCACTGGCAGGAAAGTGTTAATCCCACAGTATACGAAGTTGAAAGCAGCAGCCTGTCCTCCCTCGGCTCCCAGGCAACTGTCAGCCTTGCAGAGAAATGGCAGTTTTGTTTTGGAAATTGGCACTCATTCCCTCTACGACTCCTGGAAATGAATTTGCTTTTTCCCCCAGCTGCAAATTTCTCCTTCCAGCCTCGCTGCCAGCACGCCGTCAGCTGCCCCTGCTCAAAGGGCCCATTGTAGCTCGCTGGCACGCGAACCAGGGAGGACTCCACAGGGAGAATTGCTCCTGCCCGTGGGTGTGTGGGCAGACACGGGCAGCTGTGGGCAGGAACAGGCTCCTGCAGCATCCCGTCGTCCCACACCCTGGGCAGCCAACTCACTCCCACCCCACTGTGGCTGGGTTGGTTCCCGCTGCCTTGCAGGCAGGTGGGAAGTGTTCCTGCAGTGGGGGGTGATGCTCAGGGTATGTTGTCCATCCCACAAAAAACTGGAGCCCTTTCACTTGGTACCCACTGCTCAGAGCGCTGAGGCCTTTTCTCTTCCCTCAAATCACAATATCATTAAGATGTATTGAGAATGAAATGATTTACATCCTTTCCAAGCCTTGGAGAGATAGTTCTTCCCTTCCAGACTAAAAGATTCCTGCATTTTGCTTTCAATGCAAGGCTAAAAATAAGCTCCTGCAGCATCGGGGCAGGCAGAGCAGATCTGACACACTGAGGTGTTTGCTCATGTGAGTGCCCAGCTCTACATACACGGGGCTGGTGTCCTCAGAGTTGGCCAAGAGGCTGGTAAAAATAAGCTCCAAACCTTTGCTAGAGGAAAACAACTGCAGTCAGAGCAACAGCGGGGGCTTATCAGCCCATTTCATTCCTCTTGGCACAGCAAGTGAGAGCAGAGATGCCTTTGCATCACCAAGATGCAAGGAAAAAGCTGTGCTGGGATTTGCTGAGGTGCAGAGTGGCAGGTAGAGAGCAGATGCCTCAAGGAATATGGGAATGCTCTAGAGAAATCCCGAAGGGCCCCCCCGAGCAGCTGCTTTTCCTAGAGGTATCTAGGAAGAGTATCCACATCTGGGTAGTGCGAGAAGACCTGAAGTTAAGAAATCTGTTTCCACGGCTGCTGCCTTCAGTCCTGTGGGAAAGCTGCAGGAAATGAATATTTTTCCTTTTACAGGGAACTTTCAGCCAGGGCAGTCCTGTTGTACAGCAGCAAAACCCGGGATGCCCATCCTGTGTGCTGTCTTGTGGTTTTCACTCCAAAACCTGACATTTTTCCCTCTGACACCTTTCCCATAATTTCCTTCCACCCTCATTTCTAGTTTCCTAGTGTCTCCTGAAGACAAACAGGTTTGAGCTATTTTTTGGGCAGCCAGACTTTCCAGTCCTTTGGAGTCAGTTTGAACAAGGGGAGGTGGGGAAGCATGTGCTCCTTGGGTGCAAGTCACTTCAGGATTGAGGTGGTGTTGCCTCCTATTTTGGGTCACAACACTGAGCCCAGACAAGGTTTTCTGTGATCTCCCAGGAAATTGCTTTTTGAAACTGCCATTTTGGACATGTAGTAAAATTCCTATGGAAATAGAGGGGACAGCAGCACAAGGAAGGTGAGGTGGTGGTTGTCAGCTCTAGGAAAGCAGAGTTGGGTGGTATTTGTTTGCACCTCCAGCCCCAGTCACCCCAGGGGACTATCCAGTGTCACGCTGTGTTCCTGTGGTGGGGAGAGGAGGCTGGGCTCTGTGGTGATGGGCACCAGCCCCCCAACCCCACATTCTGACACTGCCCACGTACCTGGCAGTGTGACGGGACCCTGCTAGACCTGAGCAACACGTCCCTGGAGGGCATCGCTGTCCTCAACATCCCCAGCATGTACGGTGGCTCCAACCTCTGGGGCGAGACCAAGAAGCAGCGTGGTTACAACCGGCTGGGCAAGAAGGCGCCGGAGAAGCTGCCCGGCTCAGTGGTCACCGACGCCAAGGAGCTGAAGTTCTGCGTGCAGGGTGAGCAGTGGGTGATAGGGGTGTGTGGGGTCAGCATGGGGGCACTGGGCACCCACCAGCTCTGGAGCAACAGCACTGGAGAGGTTGTTATTGGCTCGCTGTCTTTTGCGTGGCCAGGGTGACCCCACAGTGCAGCAAAGGAGGAGCTGGAACAGAGCTGGCATCGAGGGCTCTTGTAAGCATCTCTTCCCAGGCTCTGCCACTGCACTGCCAGTGTGGATGTGAGGTTCAGGGGCAGCACAGTGCCCACACTGTGCCCTGGCCAGCACCTTGCTCCCACTACTGCAGCCACTGGAGCCATCCCCATGGGCAGGGGCAGCCCCAGGTGCTGGCAGCATTCCCCAGTGGGTAACAGTGGGGTAGAAAGCAGCCAGCAAAATAACCAGAGTGCCTGGATTTTCCACTCACCACCTCCCACAGCCTGGGGCTGGGGTTGGAAACAGCCCCCTCTGTGATGACACTGCTGTGGCAGTGTCATATCCCAGGCCATCCCTGGCTCTCCCTTGCTGGGTGAGCCAGTGGAAACAGGCAGCAGGGAGTGGGACAGAGGAAAAGCCAGTCCCAAAGGTGCTGCAAGGGGCAGCAGGGTTGGTACCCTGGGGACAGCCCCACTTGTGGGTGGGTAGGACAGTATGGGATGCTCAGGGGTAGAGTGGCAGGGGTGTGTGAAAGGGAACCCTGAAGGATGGAGTGAGCCAGAGTTGGGTGCACTTGCTGGCAGCCCAGAAGAGCAGGATGAGCTGGGATAAGGGGCTATACCCTGGGATTTGAGCAGATTTCTCACAGTGAGGATTCTGCTGTGCATGCTGGCTCCTGGGAGGCTGCAGCACCCCTGGGCACCCACGGAAAGGGGTGTCACCATTTCATACAATGCAAACAAACAGTCAAAGGGCTGCTGGGGATCTGGGCTGGCACCCTGCAGCCGTACAGACCAAGGTGTTATTGCAGACTAGGAGTGTTTTTGCTCCAGAGATTTTGGATAGCAGCATTGCCCAGTACTGCAAACACGCAGATTGGTGGCTGTGGGACACAAAGAACATCAGGACACATCCCCACACTGCCACCAGCCCTGTTGCACTTCAGGACAGCCAGCAGCCCTGGTGTGCTGGTCCTGATGTTTTGCATGATGGCAGAAAGCAGGGGATCCCTGGGGATGGGATCTCAGACCCCTCTCTCTTGCAGACCTCAGTGACCACCTCCTGGAGGTGGTGGGGCTGGAGGGTGCGATGGAGATGGGGCAGATCTACACGGGGCTGAAGAGTGCAGGGAAGAGACTGGCCCAGTGTTCCTCTGTCACTATCAGGTATTTGTCCCTGTCACAGCTGAGCACCCGACCAACAGTAAAACCTGGTGCCTGTGTCACCCCCTATTCCCTCTCTCTGTGCTTTGCAGGACCTCCAAGCTGCTGCCCATGCAGGTGGATGGGGAGCCCTGGATGCAGCCATCCTGCACCGTGAGTCCCCGGGGAGGGGGCAGGAAGCAGGGGTGGGCAGGGGCTGGTAGGATGTTGGGATGGGGCAGCAGGTGCTGGCAGGATGGTGGGATTGGACAGCCTTGGCTCCTGATGGCAAAGCCTCTGAATTTGAAGGAAGGCTCCTACATTTGCTGGCGGGTGTCCACAGAGCCCAGCCAGCTGTGACTGTGCCTCATGACAAGCCATCGTGGGAGCTGTGGGGACAGGGACACGTTCATCCCCTTCCGGGTCAATGGACATAGGAGCATCCCTTCCTGGGGGGGCTGCAGTGGTGTCCCCCACCATTCAGCAGGCAGCTTGCCCAGAGGATAAATCCTCTTCCCACCCCAGCACTGCCTGGATGTGGTTCCAGAGCTCTTTGCCCCAGTGCTGGGTGCTGAGCTGCTTCCAGCTTGCTGGGGTCACTCCTCGGGGTCCTGGGGTTGGGGGATGCCCTGGAGGGCTCAGAGCCCATGACTGCCTCCTAAGCTGGGTTTTTCCACTTATTTTTAGGTCAAAATTACACATAAGAGCCAGGTGCCAATGCTGCTGGGCCCGCCACAGAAGAGCAGCTTCTTTTTCCTGAGGAGGAGAAGCCGAACTCGGGATTAAACAATATCCAAGGAGCCACAGCCCGGAGATTGCCAGCGTTCCAGCCACTGCCTGCTGCAGGGGGTCCCCAAATCCCTATTCTGCTGCTGGGACAGAAACTCCCTCTCCAAGCCCAGCAGGGATTATTTATCCTGGGAAGATCTTGGAGGCTCCTTCCCAACCACCTCAAGCATCTTCTCCAGCTGGGATGGAAACAGGGAGTGAAGGCAGGCTGGCATTCAGGGAGCACCTTTGCTGGAGCAGCACTAGGACTGGGATTTTTTCCCCCTTTATTTAAATACCCCCCAGCCGAGCTGTGAGTCAATGTGCTCCTGAGGCAAAGCCAAGCTCCACTTATTTATTTTTCACCCTCCTGAAGGCAATTGGATGTCTTGCTGCACTGGCTCTCTGTTCTCCAACCCTTGCAATGGGAGGAATTATTTATTTCCTTAACCTCGAGGAGCCGTCTCAGCCCCTCACCTCTCTGCTGTGGGGTTTAAGAGAGATGCAAAGAGCCATTGGTGCCAGCCCTGTGAGCCACAAGGCGTGGGACAGGCTGGGGACTGACTGTGCACAGGGACAACTGTGGGGTGGATGGGAGGAGACTGTTCTGAGGGGGAAATGTCAAAAAGAGGAATTTTGGGGGGAGCTAGCAATCCTGGGAAAAGCCTGTGCCTCAGCTCTGGGCTTCATGTTAATATTTATGTATTTATTTAGCAAACTTTGGTGGAACTTTGGGGGTCACCTTTTTATGAGCCCAGGTTGGACACAGATACCACCCCCCCTTCTCTACTGCATGTCCTCCATGGCACCTCCTTCCACATGGACTTTCCTCTCTCCTAAAGCCTGCCAGCCAGCACCAGGGGCTGGGGACCCTGGGGAGAGACATATAGAAGCTCTTCTCACTTGGAGGTGTCCCTGCTACCTTTTAACATATCTGCCCATGTGCTTTGTCAGGCTGGTGCTTTTCCAGTGCAACTGGTGCTGCCTCTGATGCTCCTGGATGGCTGCAGGGAGCAGGGGAGAGCAGTTGCACCTCAGTTTGTGTATGGCCAGGTCTCCCTGCAACCCACTCCAAATCCAAGGAGTCTCACAGTCGCTGCTGCCTGCACAGCTGCCAGAGCCCAGCAGATTTTGGTGGTATCACCCATGGATGGACAGATCATGCGATGCAGCTTCTCTCCAGGATGCACAGGGACCAGAAAATGGATGAATGCGTGGAGGCTGTGGGGGTCTGGGTGGGCCCCCAGGACTGGGGAGTTGGCAGGACTGGCCCATAGAAGCATAGGTTGTTGCTTCTGCAGGCACCCACTGCCTCCAGTGGTCACCCAGATTCTGAATCACCCCTTCTCCCAGGCAACTGCCTTGGGTCTGGTGGAAGCTGCTGGGAGCAAACTGGGAGCAGCGTGTGCCCCACTGATGTCGCCTCTGGCAGGAAAACTAATGCTTGTCCCCTGTTATGCCCCTGCCACAGGGCTGGGACAAGCCACCCTGTCCACCCCAGTGTCCATCCTGTCCCTCTTGATGCTGCAGGTCCCCAGCCAATAGCATTCCTCAGGCAGTGCAGAGGGTGCTGCTGTTGTTATGTTTTGGAGTGAACAGTGAGCTGAAAGGGAACTGTTCATGACCTGTATACACAGGCACACTTCACCAGCAGTGCATAAATCCACTCTCCTCCTCCTCACCCGAGGTGGCTGTTAATGAGTAGCCAGGTGAAAACAGTTGGAGCAAAGCCAAACAAAACCCAAGTCCCATGAACCAGCAGCCTCTGTTTCCCCAGCCCGTTTGCGAGGGCAGCAGCACCTCACAGCCCCCAACTTGGGGAGGGTGAAAAAACCCACTTCTGCCATCTCCAGAGCTTTGCCAGCAAGAGGGCAAGCTTGTTCTGTGGGATGGCAGCAAACAAGGTCAACAGCTTTGGTTCCATTTCCCACCCAGCCTCAACACGGGGTTTTATCCCAGTGGCTGCACGGAATCAGCAGTGCCCCTTGCCCTGGTCATGGTTTGCTGGGCTCGGGGCAAAAAGCAGCACTGGGGTCCCTGCTGTGGTTTGCTGTCGGTGGTGGTGGAGCCAGGGGAAGCAAGTCCATGTGCCCATGCCCACACCTATGGGTCTGGCAGCACCACGGGCAGGGAGTGCTCCTCTGAGCTTAAATCCAGCAGGGAGCACTCAGCCATGTGTCCTGCAGGGCATGGAGAGCCCAGGGCCACCAGTGGGACAGCGACAGGCCAGCACTGGTCTGCCAGGAGTGGTGGCAGAGACATTACCTTTGATGGTCAGGGAGAGGGTTCCTGCCACCTGCCCCAGGGGACATGGCTCCTGTCTGCTCCTGCCCTGCCAAAGGTGTGGTTCAACAGGCATGGCAGCTCCCTTAGTCTGAGGTTGAAAAGGTCACCAGCCCAGGAGGGACCCTTCAGCCCAGCTCTCCCTGTTTCCAGGGAAGAATACACCATGCAGCTGGGGGACACTCAAGGCTCTGAACCCCTCTATTCCACTCAGTGTCTCCCAGTTCAGCCCAGTTGCCGAGGGCATGGGATGGAACAGAACCCCCAGACAACAGCCCCAGACACGAGTGCCAGTGCTGCACCGGGGGACTCCCGAGAGCTGGGAAATCCATTCCCACTGGAGCCCCAGCCCCCTCGTTCTGCTGTGTGTGTAGCTGTGGTTGCCTGCATGGAATGGCGTCCGTAGCGTAGCGCGTGTTACCGTGTACACCTGGGCTGCTGTGGGCTTGCCTCTAATAAAGATGGTGATGAACATCTTGGCTGGTCCTGGGGTGAACGAGGGTGATTCCTGGCTGGATGTGGAGTCCCCTCCTTCGGGGGCTGAAACAGGTTGTGCCCAATCCAGGGTGCCGGGGCTGAAGGGGTGTTGGCGGCGGCAGCACGATGGAGTGGTGCTCAGTGGGAGCTGCATCTGGCTAAATTTGGAGCCTGCAAAATTATTTTTTTTTTTTTTCCCCTGAGTGGGCTCTAAATTTAGCAAGCACCAGTCTCCAGCCCCCTCCCAGCCTTGGCTCTCCAGGGGCTTTGGCTCTTCCCAAGGCACTCCCGTGACTTCTCACCTGCCTGTCCCACAGCTGCACTTGGCCCCATCACCTCTCCCTGTCCCAGGGGTACTGAGCAGCCCCCAGACAATGCATGGCTGCAGCCAGCATGGGTCACACACTGTGCCCCCCAGCTCTGCAGTGACCCAGCTCGTCCCAGCAGCCCACCGTGTTCCCCAGACCGGGTTTTGCCACCCACCCGCCCATGTGTCATCTGCTAATTTTACCTGCGGTGATTTAATCCTGGTTGCCTTCATGCAGAGGGGAAATGAGAGCACTGCAGAGCCCCCCGGGAGCGGGCTTCGGGCAGCAAGGACACCCCGTGCCCTCTGTGCACTTCCTGCCCCCGGTGGGTGGTGTATCCTGGCAGCCCCCCCGCCATTCCAACCAGGACACGATGGCAGATGAGCTACCTGCCAAGACCAGCATTATCCCTGGAGGGTGGAGTTGGCCCTGGAGGGCTCTGGAAGCTCATCAGTAACCCAACATTGACAGAGGAGCTCCCACCAGCAGCCCAGAGACGCGCTGTGCAGCTCTCGCAGGACACCGACAAGTCCATGACCTGAGGCTGAGGATTTCATACTGGCCAGGACAACCCTGTACCCACAGGCTTCCTAACCCTTGGGCAACTTCCCAGGATCTGAGCAGAAGTCTCCTCTCCTTCCCAAGCTGAGAAGAGCAGTTTGTAACTGAGCACTATCCCTTGTTTTTGCCTTCTCCAGCAGTAACTACTCAGTCCACAACAATGTGAGGCCTCTACACAGTCCATTTATCCTGTGCAAACTGCTGCATCCTCCCCGAGCAGCCACTGGCAGGTCCCCATGGGGAGTCTCACCATCTTCAGTTACAGATGGGGAAACTAATGCACTTAGCATGGAAATGATGCAGTAGAGGCCCTGGCAGGACCCAGCAGCACCACTGTGTCCTAAACTCATTCCCAAACCTCTGGGACATTTGCAGTCCCACAAGGGCATGTATCCATGAACAAGCTTGGAGGGATCTGCAGCTGGGGCAGCCACAAAGCCTCTGCAGGTGGGAACTATTTTTTCCACGGGTGCCTGAAGGGGAAAGGCTGCCCAAGCAGGCACTCAGATGTGGGTTGACCCCAGGCTCGAAGGGGGACTCGTGTCACGCCACCTTGCTGGTGTGAAACCACCTCCCAGGAAAGAGGAGGGGATCTCACGGCCTGTGCAGAGGGGTCCGCATTGCCTGTGAGGCCTGAGGTCCTTCTTTATGGCGTGCAGGTTCCTGGACGCGGTGTGCATGAACCAGGTTCCCCCGCCACGCTGGATCCGGTCCCTTGGGCTGTCCCACCAACCCCCCTCCCCCAGCAAGACCGCCCGTTAACCCCCAG
>VYXB01008903.1:299567-363586 GCA_013397135.1 Pachyramphus minor | reverse complement strand
TGTCACGGCCGTTTCTATAGAAATTAGGTGACATCACGCGCTGGGGGGCTGCGACCCGCCACGGCAGGAGCGGGCCGGCTCCCCGGGGAGGCGCGGCGGCCCCGAACCGAGCCAGCCCCGGGGGCGGCAGGGGCCAGGGGCTGTTCCTGACCCCTCCCCGTCCCCTCCACCCCCCAGCCGCGCACCTGCCGGAGCCCAGGCGGGACCCCTCTTCCCGGGCCGGCGTCGATGCTGAGCGGGCCGGGGGCACTGCCCGCCTCCCCCGCGCCATGGACGGCTTCTACGATCAGCAGGTTCCCTTCATGGGCCCCGGGGTAAGTTCGCCCTCCCTGATCCCTCTTGCCACCTGTGTTCCTGACCTTGGGGGCACCCCTTCCCCATCCTTGGGAGTACCCCCTTGTCCTTGGGGGCACCCTCCAGCCTTGGGGGCTGCCACTCTCATGGGCAGCTGTCGCCCTGGTCATTGCAGAAGTCCTGTGCAGAGGAGGGCCGAGGCCGGACGGGCTCCGATAGGAAAAGGAAATTTTTGGAGACTGACTTGGCCCACGACTCGGAAGGTAGGCAGGGCTGGCCCAGATGGCCATGGCCTCTCTTGTGCCCCGCAAGACCATTTGCCTTGTGTTTGTTGGTTTAGAAATAATCCTGCAAATAATGGCAGTTTTATTTATTCTTCTGTGGAGCACATAAGTCTTTCACTCTGTTCCAGAGCTCTTCCAGGATCTCAGCCAGCTCCAAGAGGCCTGGCTAGCTGAAGGCAAGTCTTCACCTCCGCCTTTTGCTATGTAAAATGTCTCTGTGAGCATTTTTTTTGAGAACAGAAAATGCCATAAACCCACTTTTTGTTTGGTTTTTTTTTTTTTTTTAGCTCAGGTCCCCGATGATGAACAATTTGTCCCAGATTTCCAGTCTGACAACTGTAAGTGATTGTTTGGGGTTTTTGTTCTTCAGGGGGGAGATGGTTTGGGGTGCCTGTGCAAAACTCTGCACTGGGTTTGGAGTTGCTTCCTTAGGAAAGCAGTTGTTGCTGGGGCTGAATCGTGGAATCGGGGGCTTCTGGGAGAAAGCACGTGCGGTTTGGGTTCATCGAGATGAAACTTGCAATGTCCTGTCTTTTGTAAAATGTGGAAAATCGTGGCCCAGCACGTGGTAATCTCTCTAACTGATCTCTGGGCTCCTCTGAGACACGCTGCTTGTTCGTAGTAAGGTGGATTTGCTTCTGAATGCTCCTTTTCCGTTTCAAGTGGGAGCGAGAGCCCATGCTGGGCTCCTTGGTTAGCCACAACCTCTGCAGTTTCTGGAGCTTTTTGCAGTGCTGGCCCAGCGCTGCTGGCAGGAGTGGGCCTGAGTGGTGAAACCTGAGCCGCTTTAAGCAGCATTAATCACTGGCAAGCGAGCGTGTTTAAAAGGAGGCCAGTGAAAATGCAGTCCCTCGTGAATTGCATAAGAGGGAGCGTTGGTTGTGAGCCGCGTTGCTGGAGCGGGTTAGCAGCGAGGGCAGGGGCCGGGGAACGGCGCGCGGGGCTTGCGCAGCTCTCTGGACGTGTAAGGGTCGCTTGGAGGGGAAGAGGGGGGAGGAATCAGGATGTTTTGATTCGTTACCTGGCAAACACAAGTAGTAGCTTGGTGTTGGTGGCTGGGTTTTGCTGCTGAGCCAGACAGCTACGGAACTTAAAGGAAATCAAATTTAGCCTGCAGTCGAACAGATTTTTCATTCCGGCTTTGTCACAGCATGCAGCGGGGTATCTCCTCCGACAGCAAACGCGTGTTAATTATTGCTCTTTGATTACTTTGGAGTGGGAAGCTTGCCATTAAGCTGTTCCAGACAGCCCAAGTTTCAGATGTGCTTTCTTCCCTGTCTCCCCTGAGATAAAAGGCGAGCCTGGAGTCAGAAACACAACGGGCTGTTGACATCCCGAGCACAGCCCGGCAGCTCTCGCTCGGAGCGGTAGAAACTGCAGTGTGCGTGGGAGGGTGGCTCTTGGAGCTGAAGCTGTTTCCAGTGCCTTTTGGCAGTCTCTTGTTTCCTTGTAACCTGAAGAGCTGAGGGAGGAGAGACAAACTTTTATGGGTGATGCAGGGAAAAGAGGGGAAAAATAAAAAGGCATTTGGTCAGGACTCTTAAAATGTTCTGACCTGCTCAGCCTGCAGACCTGGTGTTGAAATGACTTTGTCACTTGAAAAGAGATCTCCCTGTGTGACTCCCCACTGCAATAACCTTCCTTAACTTTCCTGAGATGAGAAAGCAAAGGTTTCCTTTGCTGTTGCTGTGTTGGCTTTGAGGGGGCTCAGACTCAGGTGGCAGGGAACGGGGATCCTGCCTCCTCCATCCCTGCACTGGAGAGATTTTGGAGGAGAGAAACTCCAGTTTACAGCTCTCTGACCCTATTTTCTCATTTCACTCCGGTTTTGAACCCTGTGCCATGTAGAAAGGAAGAGGGGGATGGCTCTGGTGCAGCTCCTTCCTGCACCCAGTGTTCACTAGTGGGGGTGAGCTGCTTTCGTGGGCTGGCGGTCACACTGGGGTTCAGTGTCCTTTAGCTCCCAGGGGAAGGTAAATCCCCCCTTAGTCCCTACAGACGTTTGTGGGCATGTGTTGGACTCTGTTCCTGCAGTTGTTCCTTTTCACTGAGAAAGCTACTGCTCTCTTATCCTGAGGAAACTTCCATCTCCTACCCCTTCGTGCATTCCCAGGGCCAAGCTTTCTTGGCACAGCAGCAAAAAGGGACAAACCAGGCTCAGTTTGCACCCCACTGCAATGGGGTGATCATGCACTGCCACATGTGCTGTGTGGAGTCTCGGAGATGCTCAGAACTGCAGCATCCTTCTTGCCTTGCTGAAATCCTCTCATAGTTGCCTGCAGCTCCACTGCTTCCCACTTGCTGTTCCCAATTCCATAGCCAAGATCCTCTGCAGTCAGGGGTTTAAAGTTGGGGCTTGGGAGCAAAATAGCATGCTGGAGGGCAGTGGATTGCTGTGCTGGGGAGGAAATCCCACTGTAGAGAAAGCAGAGCTGCTCTGAATGAGGGATGTTTTGTTCTTAGCACCCTGGGCTGAGCAGCAAGAGGCCTGATTCAGTGCTTATAAGTTGCACAGGGAAGTGGGGAATCCTCCTGGGAAGGCAAGGAGGCCATGGGTGACCCCACAGAGCTCACCATGCTAGCCATCGTGCTGCATCCCTGGCCAGGCATAGGTGTGGTCCCAGAGAGAAGGGTGTATGTACAGTGTTACACCTCCATTAGTTGTTTATAAGAAGCAGTGGGATCATTCTGAGGAGATCAGGCACCACAGGAGGTGGTTTGTTCCCCGGTTACTTGTGGCCTCCCTGCATGGGAGGCACGTGGCAAAAGCCACGGGCAGGGCACGGGGTGGGTTTTTTTACACACCAGAATGAAAGCAGGAGGTTTGTTTGTGAAGAGTTGTTTAAACAAAGCAAAACAGGAGCCTGGCTTCTATTTCTGGCTTCTCTCCTGGTGTGACCTTGGGTGCGTCCTGCAGTGTCGGGAGATGGAGGGGCAGGCGCGGAGCTCAGCTCCCAGGTGACGGCTTGAGCGGGTGCCAAGGTCCCTGGGCTGCAAGGGGTGGTTTAGTTCCCTTCCCCTTGGCTCAGACAGCGGGTGCCACTGGCAAAACCAGTGTCCTCCAGGCTCGGCATTTTGGAGGTGCATTTACGGTGGTGGATGGAAACAACTGTCCCCCACCCAGGGATTCACTGGGAATTCAAGGCCTCGAGTGGGTTTGGGGTGTCACCCTTTTCCATGGGAGACCTCTTGGCTGATGGTTGGCGTTTGGGGCATCTCCAGCTTGGCTGGTTGTAAGGCACTGTGGTGGTTTGCCTGAGCTCTCCCACTTTCCCTTCCTACCTGGGCACAGCAGTGGCACATGTAGCTGGTCCCTTGCCCATCCTCCCTGGGATCCTTTCATCCCTAGGGGCTAAAGCAGCCCAGAGAGGGGCTGTCAGGCACCCACGGGTGCTCTCGCTGCTCCCATGGCTTAGCCCTGGCGTGGATTTGCTGAGGCATGTTCCTCGGCCCTGTCTGTAGTTGAGCTGCTCCCTCTGCCTATTTTTATATATTTTTTTAGCTTTAAATTATAGTGCCGAGGGCAGGACCGGAAAGGGTAAAAGTGTGCTCATGCACCAACGTCCTTTGTGGCGTTGGGTACTGGGGCAGGGCTCTCCTTCCCAGGGAACCCTCCTGTCTGGCTGCTCCCTGCTGGGCTCCAAACCCAGCACCTTCCCCACAAAAGCTGTGCCACCACCCTTGATGCCCCCTCAGCTCCTGCAGCCTCATCAGTCAGGAGCTGGGCATCAGGAGTGCATCGTAGGAGCAGCGCGGGGCCGGCCCTGCGGTGTTTGTGTAAGGAATCCAAACGTTGCACGGAGTCCGGGCTTGGACAGCTGGTCTCTGTTAGGATCTTAAGGCTCATTTCCCTTTTTTTTTGAATGGCAGAGCTAAGCTCTGGGGAAATTTTTCCTTTTTTTTTTTTTTTTTTTTTTTTTTTTTTCCTTCCCTTCCCTCAGCCACATGAATGGAGCGCTCCGAAGTGTTTGTGAATGGAGGGTGGTGCCTGCTCAGGGACTGGAGGTTTTTTTTTTCAATGAATAACCAGACCCCATTGTACGACTGGCGGAAAAACAACCCGCTCCAACAACACGGAGCCTGTTTGGGAGAACCATGCCCACGATAGGCAGCTGGAGCCCTTCCAAAGCCAGTTCCCCTTTGCTTTCCCGTGGCTCGTGGGGCGCCTGGACTTTGCCGCCGCCGTGCCGGCCCCCTGTTAAGGCTGGAAATGCTGAGAGCGGCAAAACCTTGCTGGGGAGGGGGGAAGGAGGAGGAGTGGGATAAATCCGGCTTGGGAGCCAGTGGAAGGCGTGTGGGGGGCTGTGCTGGCTCAGCGCTGGGCTTTGTGTTTCAAATCCTTCTCGGGGGGTTTTATGCCCTTGGTACCAGCTGTGCTGGGCCCTTGCGAGGAAGGGGGACGGGTAGGGAGGGAAGACAGCAGCTCTTTAAAGGTTTTGACAAATTAGGGGAGCAGCTAATTACCTGGCAAGCTGTGAACAGTTGTCCTGGAGCTACTCCTCTCCACTGTAGCTGGGCTGTGTTTAGGCTTTGCATGAAGCTAATACTCCACTTCCGATTAGTCTTGGCTCTCCTCTGAGGCACTATTTAGGTGCAGATCTCTGAGGCGCTTTCCCTTTCCTAGAGCTCCTGCTTTTAGAAATTAATTAGCTTAAGCATATATTATTCAGTTTATAATTATATATAGCAAGTAGGCTTGGGAGTGGGTGGTGGGGATTTGGGTTTAATGGGATGTTTGTCACCTGAGCTCATACAACTGTGGAACCCTGGGATGGGGTCCCCTTGGAGCACCTTGGCTGGGGGAAGGTGGATCCTGTTTATTGACTCCCTGGAAGCTGGGTATGCCCCTGTGAGGACAAGTTGCTGTGTTCTGTTTATGAGCTCTTGGAGCTCCAGTCTGTCAAGTCCCTGCATTCTTTGCTCCACAGCTTAGGGGAGCAGCCGCTGCCTGTGGTGCCTGGGCTGGGCTCTGCTTGCTGAGGGGCTTTTGGCCTGGCCACAGCACATGTCTTATCCATGGCTGTTGTCGAGCTGCGTGTTCCCCTTTCACAGCCCTTGCTCTACCCCTCTTGGATCCCAGAGGGGTGGGATTCCCCCTCTATGAGCAATGTCCTGGGCTGCTGTGACTGTCCTAGTTCTGCCCTCCCCTGCCACCCCGGTACACTCCACTGCCAATGTTGGGGTCTGCTGGGGCACCATCCTGCCCTGGTTCCGTTGCCTGATACTGCTGGGGCATAATTCAGCACCTGATTCCCAAGCAAAGAACACCAAAGCAGATGCTCCCAGGGGTGATGTCCCCATCGCTCTCTCCTATGTGTATCTTCCTTGTTCTGCTCGCAGTGGTCCTGCACGCCCCACCTCCGGCAAAGATCAAGCGGGAGCTGCCCAGCCCGTCCTCGGAGCTGTCATCCTGCAGCCACGAGCAGGCTCTCTGTGCTGGCTATGGGGACAAGTGCCTCTACAACTGTTGGTAGGTAGCGCAGGGGCAGCCGCTGCCCGCAGACCCCTCAGGGCCTGTGCCACGCGGCGGTGTCCCCGTCGGTGTCACCATCAACCCCTGGCCCGTCTTCCTTGNGCAGCCCGGGTCGGCTCTGCCGCCACCGCCACCACCACCGGCCCCGGCCGTGCCAGCGGCTGCCCACGGGGCGGCCCCGGCCCCGCACACGCTGCAGGAGCAGCGGCAGCAGCAGCAGCAGCAGCCCTTCGCTGTGCCACGGCCACCACACCCGCCCATGCACATGCCAAAGATGATGTCTGAGAACCAATACCCCACAGAGCACAGGTAAGGTGGTGGGGTCCTGTGCAGGGGTTATAGGGACCCTTGGGGTGGGTCAGTGACCCCAAAGCGTGGGGAAGGAGGAGGGATGCCTGTGCCTTTGTCCCCGTGCTGTGATTGCAGATGGCGGGCCAAATGTTGCCTGGGGTTCCATGTGGCAAAGCTTGCTAATTCCTACTGGGATCTTGCAGCTCTTTCTCCTACTAATGGGGAACTGCTCCTCCCAGCCCCTGGAACACAAGGCAGAGCCTTTGCCTCCCCCTCTGGAAGGATGAGGGAGGCAGAGGCTGCCTCCTGCATCCGTCTCTGTGCCAACAGGTGATGGTGCTGAGTCAGGGCTCTGCTCTCCTCATTCCCATCCACTGCAGCTCTGCCCCCAAGCCGAGCCCTGCTAGGCTGGGGAGCTGGGATCTTCCCTGTCCTGTCCCTGTGCACCACTAGGCTGAGGGTTGGTCCTGAGCTCCCTTTTGTATCTCATTGCATTACCATGATCTTGGAGGCTGTGGAGGGAAACCCCTGCTCCCTCCTTCCTCTTCAATCTGTGACTTCATCCCCCATCACTCCCACATCACTGGATGCTTTGCCAGTTCCCAACCATGGGTTTGCCCCCATGGGTGCTCTCAGTAGGTGCCACAGCACAGGTCACAGAAGACCTCTGGCTTTGCTTTTGGCCTCTGGATGCCCTTTGCTTTGACAACCACTCTGTCATCCCTGTGGTCATGGGGCTACATGTGGCAACCTGGCAAAGACCATGCAGTGGGGCCATGGAAACCCTTGGAAAGTGCCCACAGCAGATGAGCATCCCTCCCCAGCAAAGAGGAGCTCTGGGTGACCTTTGCGCTATGCGGGGGGCTGGCTGCGACCCCTTGGGAAGCACCGTGCCAGCACAGGGCTTGGGTTTCATTCAGGAAGGGCAGAGGGACACGGCTCGGAAATGGAGTAATCCCAGCCCGGCAGCTGGGAGAGCTCCGGTTACAAAGCCAAATGGTGCAAGGCCGGCCGAGAGGAGCCAGCACGGAGATCTGAGATTGCCTTTCAAGGTGCCGGAGGACGAGGGGATGTGGCAGCACTCCCTCGAGATGGTCCCTCATCCATTGTCACCAGCAGAGACCGTGCTGGGGCTCAGACCAGTGGTGGCAGCACCCTGGAGACGAAAATAGTGCTCCCTGCTGTCGAGTCCAAGGTCTAATCCCAGCTGCACGGGCGGATTAGCAACCGGCTGGAGTTGCGGAGTGGATTTGGCTTTGCGTAAGCGCCCACCCATGCACAGCATCCCCGGGCCTGCAGTGCTGCCCCCCACGCTGGGGGCAGATTTTTCTGGTTTATGGAGTTAGGACTGTTGCGGGCTGGTTTTTTTGGTTTCTTTTCTCACTCCTTTCCAGATATCTGAAGCCCTGAGTGCTTTTCTGTGCTGGCCCATGTGCTATCCTGCCCCTTCAGCATGGGGTCCCCAGTGCTTGGAAAAGGGTGGGGCTCCTCAGCACCCCACTGGGTCCCCATGGGATGAACCCCTGTGGTGGTGGCCATGCTTCTGAGGAACCATCCCAACCTGCTGTGGGTGCACCCTGGGAGCACCCCAAGCTGAAGGCACCCGACTGTCATGCAGTCCTGGTCTGGAATGGGAACTGGCGGCAGGGCTCACCCCCACTCTGCAGTAATGCCGTGTCCTTTCCCCCAGGTTTCAGAGGCAGCTGTCTGAGCCCTGCCACCCATTTCCACCGCAGCCCGGGGTCCCAGGGGACAGCCGCCCCGTCTACCACCGGCAGCTGTCGGAGCCCCTGGGCCCGGCTGCCCCCCGCCCCCCTCAGGGATTCAAGCAGGAGTACCATGACCCGCTCTACGAGCCCGGCGGCCCCGGCCTGCCTGGCCCCCCTGGCCACAGCTTCCAGCCCCCCATGGGCATCAAGCAGGAGCCCCGGGACTACTGCATTGACTCAGGTGGGTGTGAGTTGGGGGGTGGCCAGGTGCTGGGGGGGGTTACACTGGTGACACCCAAAGGAGCAGAGCATCCCTGCCATCAGCATGGTGGGTGCAAGGTTGAGCCTCAGGCTGTGAGTGCTGGAGCTCCTGTAGTGCTGGGATGCTGCTTCGCCTTGTTCCTTCCTCTCTTTCCCTTTCAAAAGCCGGGGAATAGAGCAGGTGTTCACCCAACGCTGTGTGGTGTGGTCGGTGCCACAGCCATGGGCCGTGGTGCCCCACGGCACGCAGCGGGTCCCCCTGCAACCCTGGCCTGGGGCTAGCTGTGATTGCTGCCTGCTGGACCCCACCAGCATCACGGAAAAATCCTCTAATCGCCTTAGGACCTAAAAATATCCCTACCTCGGGATGGAGGGTGGCACAGCCGAGCAGATGGTAGGGGAGGCGCGGCAGTGCCTCCCTTCCTGTGGGGCCTGTGAAAACCTGAGCTGACTTAGCCCTTGCTCCAGTGTTCCTTGCAGTGCCACCTCAAATCACACTGGGTTTTTCCCCAATGTTGAGGGTGGATGCAGTGGACCAGGGAGGGGGGAAGATGCCTGGACTTTGTCACAGGACAGGCTTGGGGTAGGGAATAGGCTGCCAAATGCCTGGTGGGACCCACGGGATTTACATCCTTAATGTCACCTTCATCTCCCTCACAGAAGTGCCTAACTGCCAGTCCTCGTACCTACGGGGGAATGTCTTCCCCAGCAGCCATGACGGTGAGTGACCTCCCCCACTCCCCTCCTGCTCGTGGCATCCCTCATGGGTCCCATCCCTCCTTTGGGGCAGGCAGTACCTTCCAGGAGGCCAGCAGAGCTTTCTGGGCACCCTGGAAACACCCACAAGAGCACTGTGGTGCCACATGCACCGGCACCTGCACTAAAAGCAGCCAGCAGCCCCTGTGAGTGTGCTGTAAGGGCACGGCAGCGCCGTGTAATCTGGGATAATATGCCTGATATAGCTGCTAAGAGGGTTTTGGTTCCGCCAGCTCCCCGGAGTGAGGGGGGGCAGAGCTGCACAGCACTCAGCCACTGAAATAACTGGGGATGACTCTGCTGCTAGAGCTGGGGATGGGGTTGTATGCTGGGTTGGGCCAAACCATGGTTTTCTGGGGTCCAGCCAGAGTGGCTGAGGCACCCTGTGCTAACTGAGGGTCTTTTCCCCATAGGATTTTCATATGAAAAGGACACACGATTGTATTTTGATGACACGTGCGTGGTACCGGAGAGACTGGAGGGTAAGAGTCTGACCCCAGATAAGGCCTGCAGGGGGCCAGGGAGATGTGGGGATGCTGGGATCCACAGTGTCTGGCTTTTAAAGCCAAGCAGTGCTGGTACAGTGCTCGTCTGAGCTGCTGAGCAGCTTGGCATCATCACCATGCCCATCTCTCTGCCACCTTCCTGCCTGCAGCACTTCTCCCCTCTCCCACCTGATCCTGCTCAGCTGTCCCAGCACGGGGATGACCTCAGTGTTGCTGTACACGTCTGTTGCTGGTGACACAGCCTGGGAGAGGGGCAGAGCAGGGGTGTTTAACCAGGTGTCTCTGTGCGGACAGGTAAAGTGAAGCAGGAGCCCACCCTGTACCGTGAGGGCCCTCCTTACCAGCGGCGTGGGTCCCTGCAGCTCTGGCAGTTCCTGGTCACCCTCCTGGATGACCCTGCCAATGCCCACTTCATCGCCTGGACTGGCCGGGGCATGGAGTTCAAGCTGATCGAGCCTGAGGAGGTACGAGAGGTGGTCGTGCCCTGAGGCTGGGGAGCGGCCATGGGGAATGCACGGCCCATGTAACAGCATGTTCACACTTGCATTTGAAGTGAGACACGTGTCTTTACTCTCCAGGTAGCTGTAGAAATTTGCCTTTAATCTCTCCCACTGCCTCTTGGCGTGGCATGTGCCAGCTCCTGAAGCTGCCAGTGGTCACCAGATGCAGTGGCGTTGCCTCTGTGCTGTGCCTTGCCGAGACCCACTGCTCTGCCAAGGCTCCCTCCTTTCCAAACTGCTCCCACCCTTCGCCCTGTGTTCCCAGCAGCGGCTCCGTGCTGGCGCGCTGCCGTGCCGGAGCCGTGTGGCTCCGCAGGAAGGTGACACAGAGGAAGAAGCTGTTTGGGGAGTAATTGAAAGCAGCTGTAGCGAGCACAGAGCTGTGCATTGTGGGTAATTACCCATAATGTCTCTTATGGCATGCATGGAAATTGTGGTTTTTTGAAGCAGCTTTTTTGGCAGGCTCCCCCTAATCAAATGGCTTTTGATTCGGCCCCCGTCTTGGCGGCGGCTGCGCGGTCGCAGCTGGAGTGTTTATAATGGCAAGTGGGGCACCGCTCCTGGACCATGGTGATGCCTTCACCCCTGGCTGCATCAGCCCTCTGAAATGAGCCCCTTTTCATGTCTGTTGTGATTTTGCGTGAGGATCCATGTCCAAGCCCTGGCTGGAGCCCTGACTGCTGCCACCTCTCTCCCTGCAGGTAGCGCGGCGCTGGGGCATCCAGAAGAACCGACCAGCCATGAACTACGACAAGCTCAGCCGCTCCCTGCGCTACTACTATGAAAAAGGCATCATGCAGAAGGTGAGTGACCCCACCTGCCACCCCACAATGGGGTGTGACTGTCCCCCGCTGTCACTGTGGCATCCCAAGGGGCAGCAGGAGCGGGCTTAGCTCCGGTGTCAGGTGTGCAGTGCTTCCCCGGGGCAGGGTGAAAGTTCAGGACACCCCTCACTCCCTCCCTCCTCCTCCTCACAGGTTGCTGGCGAGCGGTACGTCTATAAATTCGTCTGTGACCCCGACGCCCTCTTTTCCATGGCCTATCCCGACAACCAGCGCCCTTTCCTGAAGACAGAGCCCGACTGCCCGGTGCCAGAGGAGGAGACAGTGCCGCTGACGCACTTCGAGGACAGCCCAGCGTTCCTCCTGGAGATGGATCCCTGCGGGAGCCTTCCCTACGCGGAGGGCTTCGCCTACTGACTCGGCCGGCCGGCAGAGCCATCGGCACTAGCGCATCCACCTGGGGCAAACACGGTTTTCTAAAGAATATTTTTGGCTGTTCATGAGGAAAAAAAACCACCCCACACCCAACGACAAACCGCATGGGTGCACACACAAATTGGAGGGATCTAAAACACCCCGCGTGTGTCACTGATGAATTCCCACCCTTCCTGTCCAAGGGCTAGTGCACAGGACTGCCCGCGGCCGGCACCTCCTGCCACACATCGGCGTGATGTTTTGGGGCGCTGGGAGCCTAAAGTTGCAGTGTCTGCCCCAGGCTCTGGCTCTGGCAGTGCCCCAGGACTGGGCTGCGTGGCCGCCGAGCCAATTGTCACGACAATCTGCTTTGCATCGAGCACAATCCGCGTAGCTGCCTTGTGTGGTGGAAAGGGCTTTGATTTGCACAGAGAGGAGGGATGCAGGGGGGCTGCCTTGGCCAGCACCCCAGGGCTGATGTGTGCAGCATCCTACCCCAACCTTGAGAAGCCTTCTGCCTTCTTCCTGAACCCCCCTCCTCATATAACCTGTTGTTCCCATATAATCCACTGCGTCCTCTCCGTGCCCTCCTCGATCCTCCTCAGCTCTGGCTGCAGGCCATGGGTTGCATTTTAGGGGAGGAGACCCTGACACTAACTCCCTCCTTGTTTTGGTTTTTTTGTTGATTTTTTTTTTTTTGGATGTTTTAGGAAAATGAGAAAGGTTTCTAAACTGATTTTTGTAGATTTTTTGTATTTTAAGGCAAAGCTATTTTTTGCAGCCCGGCTGCTGTTCCCGGAGCCCCTGGAGACACCCCCATGGCTTTCCCAGTGGCATGCTTGCAGGGGCAGCCCTCAATGCCTGTGGCTCCCTGGGATGGCTGCTGAAGGATCTAGTCCACTCCATTTCACTGCTCCAGTCCTCTTTCCTGGGGAGCCAGGGCTGAACCCCAGTGCCGGCTCAGCTGCACTCCCCCTGCTCGGCATGGCCTCAGAGCTGGGCTGTAAGGCTGAGGTGGGCAGGGATGGGGGGTTCCCCACCCTCCTTCCTGGGTACCCCACTTCTCTCCAGCTCCCCCCTCCCTGCTGCACCTCCTAACACTCATCCACCACTCATATATCCATACCTGCCTCCCCTGCACCAGGCTACATGTTTTCGTTGTAAATGCTGTATAGGAATTTTTTTCTCTTCTTTAGTTAGCTTTGGTTGGAGTTTTTTGGTTGGTTTTTTTTTTTTTTTGGTCTGATTCATTCTTTTTTGGGGAAGTATGAAGATTAACTCTACAAAGACTCGGTTACTCTCCCCATGGGGGCTGCAGTGACCTGTACCCATGGGGAGCATTCGGTTTTTGGGAACCCCACCTTGGGGACAGGGTTTTAACCATTTGCTCGGTGTGGCAGGTCTGCAGTGCAGAAGGGGTTAATCTGAGGACTGATTTGAAATATCTTTACTCAAGCAGGGCTATGTATCTCCTGCAAAGCTGCATTACATTCTGTACTGTGTACAATAAAGGATCTTGCTTCATGTTCCTCCCAGGCTCCCTGGGCTTCTGCTTTGCCTGCACCATGGGATCCTTCCTGGGCTGGGAGGGAGCCCCTGGGTGTGCTTGGGGGATCTGAAGTGGTCCAGGATACAGGCCATCACTTGGGGCCTGCAGGGCTGTGTGTCTGGAGCTGGGACCAGGTCAGCAGGGCTGCTTTCACCCCAGTTCTGGGTTCATTGCTCCTTGATCTGGATGCTGCCACAGCTTTCACGAAACTGCATCCAGTGAGAGGATCCATTTGAAATAAGGTGGTTTCTTCCCAGTGAGGTGCAACTTAATATTGCTTCTTCCCCAGAGTTTCTGTTAGTGGGTCCTTCCCTTTCCCCAGGAAACCCAAGCCACTGCCATCAAGCAGTACTAAAGCTGGTGGAGACCTCTTCGGGAAGCTCCTTCTGGAGTTCCTGATAGCAGTCCCCAGCACGTTATAGCTCCATTTCTAGGGTAGAAAAAATCCAGGGTTTGCAAAAGGCTGAAGGAGGTGGGTGGAGGGCAAGGGCTGCTCTATGGATTCAGTTAAAGGGTCTGTGTTTCCCCTGATGTGCTGAAGAAAAGCTCAAATACCCCAGAACTGCCCAGTCCCATTGGCCTCAATTTTAGCTGGGCAAAGGCAGGATATCCACTGGCTCCCAGCCCATCCTGTGCAGGGTGGAGGGCTGATGATGCTGGAGATACTCTGACAGCTCTCCTTTTGCAGGTTTTCGTTGCCCATCCTTAGATGTGGCAGTGGAGAGATGGAAGGTCCTACATGCCATGATGCTCTTTATGGATCTTACCTAGATCCACTCCTGGCCACCAGCCACGTGGTCCTTGAGTGTCTCTTCCTTCATTGTGTCTGAAATATTAAGCTGAGCAGAGAACTGTGGCTGTGTCCCAGCCCAGGCAGAGCAAAACGATCTCAAACACTCAGCAAAAACAATTCACCTGGCATGAAGCCTTCCAGGAGCTAAATCAGCTGCTCAGCCCCAGGAGACACCATCTTCCACTCCCTAGGGAGCTCCATGCAAGCCTCCCAACCCTATCCCGTTTTTATTTTCCACAAAGCTCTGTCCTCTGCCCAAGACTGAAAAACCCAGGTGATCTGAGCTCCAGACAGAGCCTGGTAATCCCACCTTCCGTGAGGATTTTAGCAGACTGAGTCCTGGTGCTCAGGATGGAGCAAGGGGAAAATGGGGCCACCGGCAGCACAGCCGGCAGGCAGATGGCTCAGGGAGACAGGACCTGGACCTGGTGCACAGCAAGTGTGGGAGACCAGTTACAGGTGGTGAGGATGAGCAGATAAGGCAAAGCCTTCATCAAGCATTTTGTCACACCACAGCCCTGACGCCAGCCCTGCAAATCCTGCTGTG
This sequence comes from Pachyramphus minor, assembly GCA_013397135.1. Lineage (NCBI taxonomy): Eukaryota > Metazoa > Chordata > Aves > Passeriformes > Tyrannidae > Pachyramphus > Pachyramphus minor. The sequence goes on along the minus strand of VYXB01008903.1, from coordinate 349,427 downwards.
GTCCCCAAGGGCTCTGCACTTGCAGAAGGGAGAGGATAGGAAAAGAGATGTTTTTCTATTTCAGCCTGTCAGTGTGGACAAAAGAGTTCAGGCTCCAAAGGGGCTTTTATGTACTGAGGGCATCAAGAATTTGCTCCTGCTGCGCATCATATCTCGCTCTTTTCACACTCCATGCAGATGGAGTGGAGCTGCCTCGGGTGTGTGGTCCCACTCATCCCCACCGCGAGGGTGAGGGACAAGCCCTGACTGCTCAATGTCCTGCCTGCAGCCTCCCAGGGATGGGGACAAGAGCTCCCAGGCAGTGCAGGGGCTGGGCTAGCATTTGTCACGAGCTGGGGAGACAGAGAGGAAACTGCTTCCCTGCTCCCTGCACACCTCCTGCCCCATCAGATGCTGCTCACCAGCACAGGGATGTGCCTCCCTCAATGCTTCAATGTGAGGTGGAATGGGGAGCCTGGCTGGGGAGCACTGCTGTAACTACCACCACTTCCTTCTAGGACCAGGAAAAGCTGGGGCCACCACTGTTCCATCCCCAGGATCAGCCACTTTGGTCCTCTCCTCACACACCCCAGCACTGTCTGCCTCCTGCCTTCCTCCTGCCTTCCTCCCACTCCTCCCAGCTGCTGGGGAGGATGAAGAGGAGCGAGCAGAGAGGATGGTGAAGGATGAAGCAGCATTTGGGGGAGGATTCCAGCCATCCAGACTGGACAAAACCCTGGTGCTGTTGTGCAACCCTGTCTCCAACCCTCCAGCTCACATCTTCCACCTCTGTGTGGTCCATGTGGTGACAAGGCCATTGGTGATTCAGGGTGAACAACATCTGTGGCACTGTGTAAGAAGACAATAAAATAGCAGCTGGTATTGAATGGGGGCAAATATGGGGTGTTTTATTTTCTTCTCTTCACAGTCTTACAACGTGCCCCAGGTTATCCTCTCCCTGGAATGAGAGCTCAGAGTTACCAGATAGTCCACGAGCTGTTCGAATGAGAGGCACAGGTTAAAAATCATTTGGAAAAGAGGAGCCTCTAAAAGGGAGAACATTATTAAGACCCTCCACACATCCATAATTCACAGAGTACATTTCTGCTCTCCCTGTCTCGGAAGCATATAGCTGGACTGGAAAACGTTCAAAAAGCAATGGAGACAGCCAAAGGTCTGCTATGGCTCTTACACAGGAGTGTATAAATAGTCTGGCACTTCCGACTGGTGCAGGATTTGTGGCTCAGGGACTTCATATTTAATAGCCCATGATGGAGTTTTCCATCACTGACTGGAAGAGCATTTTTGGGAAGAATTACCGCCCATGCAGTTTGCTCTTATGGCAGGACCTACAAGCCCAGGGCTGAGATGTGACACGTGGTCCACCACGGGCAGTGAGACACAGCTCCCACCAGGCCCACGTCACACCGGCCATCATGGTGGCCTCATGCCTGTGCTTTGCAATTGGTGCTACCAGGGAGGCAGGTCATGTCACAACAAATCATCTTTTCCCCAGCTCTTCAAACACTTGATGTTTTCAATGAGTGGGCTAATTTGACTCTTAAATACCTGGAGCAACATGAGTGGCTGCTTGTGTGAAGGCAGCTTCGATATGGGTTTGGGCTGGTGAGTAAGGAAAAGGTGAGGAACCTCTGCCCAGGGGTGTGTGGGGCACCCAGCTCCCTTCACATAGGTCTGGCACCACCTCGTGGAAACCCATCTGCTGCTCCTGGCTGCCAAAGGGTTTTGTGGCAGCACATCTGGAGAGGTCTTTGGTATCCAAGATGTGGTTGGGTTCATCCCTGCAGGCTGGAGCATTCTGGGGCACAGAGGACTCCAGCCCCAGCTTGTGTCTTGGGGCTTCTTTCTGCTCTGAGATGACTTTCCTGGAAGATATGGGTCTGGATCACTGACCCCAAGCCTCCCATTCCTGGACAGGCTGTAAGTAGACAAAGACCACTTAGGAAGACTCTACCTTCTCCTGTGCTCCCACTGAGAAGAGAGCCAGGACTCCACTAACACCCCAGAGCCTTGGAGCCCTCCAGCACTGAGCTCCCAGCCTCTCACAAGGTACTAACACCAGAATAAGCCTCTAAGTGGCTTCTGAAACCATGAGCCAATTGCTGCATTAAGGGCTCTTGGTGTCACGGGGGAGGATTCAGCATCCTCTTATCATTAGCTATGGCAGTAACTGTCTGTGTTATTCCTGTGTTCCGTAGGGACCCATGGACTATTCCCAAATCTTCGTAGGTGTCTACACAGGTTCTTCTGTCAGGAGTAATCCTGAGGAAGCTGTTCCTGCCATGGCAGAACTAGGTGGTCTTAAAGGTCCCTTCCAACCCAAATCATTCTAGGATTCTATGATTCCTCGGCCGCTTTTCAGAGAGGCAAGAAAAAAGGACCCAGAGGCTCCAAATCCAGAGATTTGGGAAGGGGGGGTGCCCTCACATCGTTGCAGAAGGACCAATCTGGAGTGAGATTCCCTCCTGAATTGAAGGTCTGGGTGCTCACCTGGCTGGGTGCTCCCTCCATCTGGGATGGGATCCTGGGCAGGGGTCAGCCAAAGCTTGGGCAAGACAGGACAAAAGATGCCATGTGAGGTTTTGTTCCAGCTGGCAGTAGAGCCAGAGTGAGGGACAGAGCTGGGGACTCGTCTGGAGTACAAATAATCAGCCATAGCATCTTATTTTGAAAGCTTTTTAGTTTAATGTAAACAAAAACATCCTGGAGGGAACAGGCAACAACTGAGGTGAGAAACCTCAAGCTCCCACAATACTGGGCCAGTACACTGTACCCCTGCACCCCAAGCTGATCATGCATTGTCTTGCCATAAAGATTTCTGGGACTCATGAAGGGATCTGATAAAAGGTCTGGAAAAGCCAGGAAAGCCCTATACTAGCATCCTTGGCTCTGGCACCCTCTGAAGGCTGTTCCCCTTTTTCCCTGCAAGGATGAAAGAGGATCTGCCAAGGATGACTTGCACCCAGACTCGCAGGAACCTCTTTAAAAATCAGCTCTTGGTTTCTTGGCTGCCTCAGACCCAGGAGAGGGCAGCAGCAGCCCAGACTGCAGCCTCAGCTACCCTGTCTGAAGCTCCTCTTCATCTTCTGAGCTGTGCAGAAACAGCTGAGAAAGAAAAACAATGTACAGAGGGAAAAAGCCAAGACCAAAAACCCAGTCTAGTGATACTCTCCTGGGCTTCAGAATTGTTTTCTTTCAAGATGGAAGTAGAAAGACAACACTTTCATTGAAAACAAACTCGAGTTCCAGGACTTTCCATGACAGTCTTTAATTCTTCTGGTAGTGGTGATCCCTACTGATGCTTGTCATGGCACCAAAAAGCAAGGTGGTGATGCTGGGGGTGCTCCTGATAGAGCTGGGAGCTAAGTACAGGTGACAACATGCACTGTGTGCCCATCTCACTGCTGCAGAGACAAGATCCTGCTCTGGAGCTCTCATGGCTTCACTCAGAGTGCTCCAGGGGCATGAAACACAGTTACCAGTGTGCCTGTGTCACACTGGCCACATTGCCCTTGCTGAGTTTGCTGTCTCTAAAGGGACAGGAAAGTGAAGGCTGGAAACATGGGAATTTTCTACTTCTCCCCCTTGGCACCCCAACCACGGGCTCACCCTCACCTTGGTGCGCTGCTGAACAGTGTCAAACTCACACTGCCCATTTCCACCCTCAGCTTCACTGGTGCAGGTCAACATCTCCTTGTGCAGCTGTGGCCTTTCCACCCAGCCAGGCTGGCAGCACCCTCCTGCCTTTCCTGGATGAGCTCACCAGGATGAGTCACAGAGCAGGTGAGTGGGAGGATGACATCCTTACAGCCACACTGAATTCCTAACCACCTGCTTTAACAACATGTTGTAGAGCCAACCTGGGTTTTGCTGCAGGCAGTTCCATTTCTGCCTGGCTTGGCCTGCCCTGTGGCACATGGATGACAGTGTGCCCTGCTCCTGGCTCAGAGCATACGGCTGAGCCCACAGCCATGTGGCCTCTGTTCTCAGCTGGGCTCAGCTGATGCTTTTATTTTTTATTTTATTTTTAATTTTTTTAGTTCACACCCTCTAAAATCACAGAAGTGCAAAATTATTGCTTAGCAAAGCTGTTCTCCTGAAATGAGTCACGCAAGAAGGAGCTTTGTCACTCTGCCAGACACAGCCTGGCTGCCTCTCTAAATGGAACAGCACCAGAGAAACAGCTTGCAGCTCCCTTTGGGCTTCAACCCTCCTGCACCTGGGTGTTACCAGCATGGACAGAGAATCTCCTACATTATTCCCACCTCTTCAGACAACCACCCCTTTTCACCCCATTTTTTGGATGAAGCTCTGCATGGTGTCACTGCTGGTGAGCTTGTTTGGGGAGCAACTCCTGCAAAACAGACCTTTTATTCAGAAAACTATTCAGCCAAAGTGTTGCATCATCCATCCATCCATCCATCCATCCATCCATCCATCCATCCATCCATCCATCCATCCATCCATCCCTCCCTCCCTGGTGGCACCAGGGCAGAGGAGAGGCTGTGGAAGGAAGGAGCAGCAACACCTTCTCCATGTCTGATGCTGTGTCCTTACCAGCTATTGAGAGACATTAAAAAAATCACAGACAAGGTCTGAGCCTACGAGGGCCACCAGATTTATGCTCTACATACAGTCCGGCTTCCTTTTTCCCCTGAAATGACATCTCATGTCTTAAGTCACCAAAAATGGAGTATTCTTGGTGCTTGAGAAAAGCCAACCCACAATACCAGGTATCTTACTGCAACTTGAAGTTTAGTCCCTTACCTTGAGGTTTTGGACTTCTCAGCATGGAAGGTGGTGTTCTTCTAAAATCAGTACCAGAGGCAGGAGACCTCTGGGTCTTTTGGAAATGCCTCATGTGTCTAATAAGAGACCAAGAGCACATGTTAAGCCAGCACTACTTTCCATGACAGCTCTTAGTTCCTTTTGTGTTATGGAGCTGACACAGCCCCAACATGCATTGCTGAGGTACCTCTTGTTCACCTCCAGCCAGCTGCAGGCAGCTCACAAGCAAACTGCAGAGCATAGCTGCCTGAATTTTTGTCATTCTTGTCTCTCCTTGGCAAAGACTCCCCAGCCAGATTTTGGGATGGAGCCCCTGGCCTGGATATTGTGCACCTGCTTCTCAACCTTCCCTACAGTTAAGCCCTTCCAGGGCCTGCAAGAAGTGCACATCTCTCACAGGAGACAGCCCATGCTCAGCTTCTCCTAAGTCCAGAGGTGTGTTGGCAGCAGCTTTTGGATGAAAGCAGGGATGGCTCCAATGAGACTTAATTAGCTTCTCTCTTTTTTCTTTTTCTTCTTTTTTTAAAAACAATAGAGTAAACAGATTCCATCCATCAGGTGAGAGGATTTGACAAGATCTGGCCTGATTATTTCATTTTTCTTTAAAAGTGCTGATGGTTCACAGCACTGTTGAAACATGTCCGAGGCTGCACACCCGCAGGCAGCGAGGGCTCACCAGCCTGAGAGTGCTGCCCACACAGCCAAGCTTGTCCAAATGAACTCAGAGCTTTGTCATGGAAGAGACATCAACAGACAGGATCAGCACGGTGATCACGATTTGAAGCCTGGGGCACTGTGTGGTGAAAAGTATTATGGGTGAAAATAGTCTGAGAAAAGCAGCAGAGGTGTGGGAAGGCAGCTGAGAAGCGGAGCCCTGCGGGCACCACAGGTATCTTACAGCTCCAAAGCTGCCAGAATGGCATCACCACCAAGGAAGACATCACCTGGACTTTCTTAGTGGCAAAACCAGGACCACAGTAGCAGAGCATGGCCTTGGCTATTGCTTCAGCAGACAGTCAGTCCCAGCCTTCAGAAGACCAGCAATCCTTCATCTGAAATCCAGTGTGACTGTTGCACAGATCAGCTCCAGACAAGCTCCTGTGGAGGAGATGCCCTGCATTCCCACTGCGTGCTGCCTGTTGTGACAGAGCTGTCAGCCTGGAGTGGGTTTATTTTTAGCCTTTTTTTAGCCTGGTTTCCACAGGAAACAAAGCTCTAGCAGCCATGGTTCGTCTGTCAAACCCTCCTGCAACTTTTGAACAGCAACTACTGTAGCACTGTAATGTCCATTTTACTCATATGCAACATTTTCTAGCCATAGTATGGGTGAACAAACACCCAGCTGTAGGGGCTGGGGGATAGGGCTGGTGTATTTGACCCAAAAGCCTTAAGTTTTGAAGGGAAAGGAAGAAATCTCCTCTGCTATTGCCTCCAGCAAGTGACAGAAGAAAAAGGCCAGCCTTGATGCTAAAAGAAAAACAAAATAAGTCATTGAGAAAGGGGAATATTTGGGACAGAGTGCAACACCAGTGCCAGGGCAAGGTCAGGCCACCCAACAGAGCTGCTCAAGAGACTTGGGAGCCACAGAGTATCTCAAGCAGAGACGTAAATAACCACCCCTGGCTACAAGCACCAGCTGTGCCAAAAGGGGAATTCTTCCATGCAGACTTATATCTCCCAGCCTTGAAATACTATTCTTCTACTGCCTTAAAGCACTGGAGTATCCAGACATGGAGATTTTTCTTTTAATCCTGCATTCATTATCTAAGCACTATGAATGATCATGTGTCTGGATAAAACAGCATTTCCTCTGAGACAAGACCAGGCCGCGCACTGAGGGGTTTTTGCAGCACCACAGTGGTTTTTTGTAACCTGATTCCTTGCATTTAGCCAGACACCAGCAAAGCCACCTGAAGTGTAGATTCATCCACCTCCAGCCTGACACAAGGAAGGTGACCACCAGCAGTGCCCAGGGAACAGGCTGGTGCCCTCCTGAACCCTTGGTGCAGTGGTGAAAGCAGTGCTGTGGGAGGAGCAGTGTTCTGTAGTGCTGGAAAATTACTGGATTTCTCTAAAAGGTCCATCTCTCTGTGTTGGCAGTGGGCTCAACATGCCCTTTCTGGCACTAACAGCTTCATGTCCAAAGCCTCATGTTTTCAGGACTGGCTGTGCACCTTTGCCCATGCTACCAAATGCTACTGAGCTCAGTAGCACTCTGGTCTCAATAAAACAAAATTCCACTCATGAGAGGCACAAGGCAGGGGATTCTGCTGTCCTGAAATGAGAGATTGGTCTTTCCAGAAATAGTTTGGAGGTCAAAAAAATATTCCGTGTGTAGTAGGAAAAGCAATTAAACAGAGGGTGGAGTCTTTTTTGTCTTCTGAACTAGGAGGATCTCCCACTGTCTGGAAGTAGTACCTCAAATGAGAGTAAAGATTTAATGGGAGTTACTGCAAGTGAAAGAACTTTGAGATCCAGCTGACAGCCTGGTCAGATTTCCTTTACAGCTTGAGTTTGTGCGGATAACTCCGCTCCACTGCTTCAACAGCCTTCACAAATCCATGCCCACAAATGTTTGCACCTGCAGAAGCAGCATCCCAAGCCTGGAAATGCAGCCCAAACTCTGTTTCCTTCTAGTGCAGCTTTTTTTTTTTTCCTAATTTGTTTAGTTTTTCAAGAGTGGCGACACAGAACATCCCTTATGTAATGGCTTTATAGGATGCATGTCATCAGGGAGCCAGAGCTCTTAATTACAAATATTTTAGCAGAAAATGGACCATCTCCCTGTGGTGGTTCTCCTCAGCACCATGGTGCTGCCTGGGAGGAGGCAGACACTGCCTACCTTCCTGCCCATGGGTGCTGGGGCTGGCTGGGAGAGGTTGTAACTGTGGGGATGAGGGGTAATATGTAGGTTCCCAGATTGCTTTTTGAGTATAAATAATGTATTTTTAGCAGGTTGAACTGTTACTAAAGATGTCGGGGGGGTTTTCCAAACATACAGCTTATCTTCTCTCAGGAATGCCTGGAGAACAGGCATGTTTACAAATATTTTTCCCTTATAGAGCTGTTTTTCTCAGTCTTCTGTGCACCTTGACACTCCTGCTCCCGGGATTAAGATCAACAATCCAGCACCTGTAAATCCCATTTGTCTGTGCTATGTATGCACACTTCTGTCTGGGACCCAATGCTCCCCTGAGGCGTGTGTGAGAGGTCTGTGGGGACATGGTCCTGGGATCTTCCCCAGCTCCTCCCTCTCCAGACTGTGGGAATCAGGACCAGAGGCTGCCCACAGCCTCCCCAGGAGAGGCTGTTGCTCTCTAATACACCAGGTTTCTACAGCAGGTGAAGGCAGGCAGTGCTGCCCTCCTAACCCTGCCCATTTTAAGGGGGCAAGTTAAACCCTGCTCTGCTCTCTCTGCCTCTCGTGATCCGGCAAAGGCTGTCAGCTCAGGAGCTGTCAGCCATGCAAAATAGGATTAATCATAGAATCATGGAATGATTAAAGTTGGAAAAGGTCAACAACTGTTCCCCCAGCACTGCCAAGGCCACTAGTAACCCATGTCCCTCAAGTGCCATATCCACACATCTTTCAGATCCTTCCAGGGATGGTGAATCCATCACTGCCCTGGGCAGCCTGTTTCAATGCTTGACCACCAGTGAAGAAATCTTTCCTAATATCCAATTTAAACCTCTGCCTCTGTAAGGCTTGATATGCATAAAGGTAACCCCAGGCTTCAGGCTGTGGCTACAGTGTTAAAGTAAATTTATTTTAACAGTCAAGAACACTGCAATATATATCCAAATGACCAGTACAGCTGGCCAAAAAGGTGAAAACAGAAACCCCTTTTGGTGCTTTTATAACAACACCTTTTGCATGTGCAGTAAAACCCCAGCCTGAGTTCTCCCCCTCTGCTTTACAGCCTGCCTGGCCCCTCTGTGGGAGCCTCCAGGCATGTCTGTGAGAATTTTATCACTTGTAATAAGGGAGTTACCTCTCAGTAGACCGATAAAGAGAATATACACAGCATCCTGCATGAGAATGAATTCCTTCCCACTTTAAACCTTTTCCCTGGCAGCAAAACTTTCCTTGAATGGGTGCTAAGCTTTCCCTCCTCGCCATTTCTTCTGAAGGTCTTCTGCTCCTACACCCTCCCATTGAGGGAGGGGCTGTTTGGTCTCACCCCATCCCAAACCCAAAGGCAGTTTGGTTGGTTTCCATGCACAGGTGATTATACCCACAGTGGCCATCCCACCTCAGACAGCCCTCTGTTTGTCAAGGCAAACCCAGCACACAGCACTGGGCAGCAGGAAGTCAGAAGAACTGGTTTGTCAGCATCACCCAGAGGTTTAACACATGTCCCACCTTCCTGTGAGCCCCACACCTCCTCTGCATGGCAATAGGTGTTGGAGAGAGCAGCAACCTCAGAGCAACCAAGAGAGATGGTTTTCTGTAGAGGGTAGGGATGGTAAATCAGCATCAAAGAGCCAACACACATTTATACCCATTTACAGAATCACAGAATGGTTAAAAACCATCTCACTCCAAACTCTCTGCTGTGGGCAGGGACACCTTCCACTAGACCAGGTTGCCCCAAGCCCCATCCAACCTGGCCTTTATATGTAGGATTAATCAGAGAGGCTGTTTCCTGCTATTGTTGTGTAAGGAATTGTTTCACCCATGCGCAGTGATACTCATCTGCATGTGTGCTGTGGCTGAACCTTGGCTCCCCCACACATCTCTGTGCCTGCCACTGACTCAGCCTGGAAAAGAGGAGACTGAGGGAGACATCATCATAGTCTATAATTTCCCTGTGAGGGGAGAGGAGGGGCAGGCACTGAACTCTTCTCTGTGGTGAACAGTGACAGGACCTGAGGAAATGGCCTGTCAGGGCAGGGTTAGGTTGGATATTAGAAAAAGTTTCTTCCCCCAGAGGGTGGTTGGGCACTGAACAAGCTCCACAGGGCAGTGGGCACAGCACCAAGGCTGACAGAGTTTGAAAGTGGTTGGATAATCCTCTCAGGCACATGGAGTGGGGACCATCCTGGGGATGGTCCTGTGTACAGCTAAGGGTTGGACTCCATGATCCTCGTGGGTCCCTTCCAGCTCAGCATATTCTGTGATTCTGTGACTCTTTGCAGCTGCAGCTTCCTCTAATTTTCATCACTCAGCATAACCACAGGGTTTTTGACTGGCTTTGGTCGAGTTGTCTTTCACTTCTCTCCCAGTGCCACCAGTGGGTGCCAGCATCTTCTCATTCTCCTCTGAGCAGCTCCGACACAGGCCTGGCCCAGCCACTCAGTCTGGGGCTCCTGGCCACCCGAGGGACATGCAAAGCCAGATGGACCCCTGCAGTCTAGAACTGAGAGCTTGGGCTGAATATTCACAATTCTCCAAGCATTTAAAACCAGTGTTGTGTTTTGTAAGTTTAAGTCAGGAAAGGTGGGGGAGACAGAAAGCAACTGGCTTGTGTTTAGAGGCTGTTGTCCAATGTTGGCATCAGCAATGCTACCACAGTGGCTCAGGATTCTGCCTGCCTGTAGATCCAGCTCTGCCAGGAGCCCCTGCCTGTCCCCAAGCCAGCACCCTGAGCACTGAGCCCACAGGGAAGGAAGAGACTCCCTCTACAAACAGAGTCAGCCTGGGAGAGATGTGCCCTGCAAATACGGAGGTCAGCTGTGCTGTCCTGTGTGATCCCTTCAAGGCATCAGGTCTTTTGTGCATCAGTTCTAGGATATTAAATCACCCTGTTCATTCCCTTGGTGCTCCACTCTTCTTTCCTTGCTTCATTTCTGGTCATGGGATGGGAACATTCACCTCTACCCGTGGTAATGGGGCAGGGAGGGCCATGCACATGGCTCGCTTCCTCCAGACAAGTGGCCCAGTCTTTCACTCCCTCAAAGCCTGAGGACATCACTGTTCTTGGAGAAGTTGCTGAAAATAAATTGGAGGCACTTTGTTAAATATTTCAAGTGAAAGATATCAGGATTAAATTCCACTTTTGATCTAATCCTCAACTCCCTCTTCAAGGGAAGTGCAGCTTTGCCTCCAGCCCCGGCTGGTGCCTCCATGCTAAATCACTCTGATCCTAAAGTAAATAAAGCTCTTTGAAAAAGGGCAAATGTTTTCTCAGCTGCTCTTCTTCCCTTCAAATGCTTGGCTGATTGAAATTTTTATGTCTGCAGAGAGAACTATATGGAGTCAACAAATGCTTCTTGCTAAGAAGCTGTCTCCACAAGATAACTGCGTTTTGGAAAGTACACTGCAAATCCATGGGATACTCCTGGACCACACTGCACCCCTTACAGCTTTCTCTTCTCCTTTCCTTCAGTGCTTTCTATTTTATGAACTCCTAAATAAACTGATTTAAGTCACTGCACATTAATCTTGGCATGTAGACAGGTCAGGCTCCTTGTATCCTCAAGACGTTGTTTCTGCTCAGCCCTGGAGCTGTGTTTGCCATGGGAGGCAGCAAATAGAAACAGTCCTTTGGTGTGAGATTCAGCAAAGGCCAGAGACACAGGGTTGGGTGCCAGGCTGCCTTCTCCCAGCTGCTGTGCCCTCACCCATCCCGGGATGGCTGCATGCTCCTTCACCGCCAGCTCCAGTTCTGAAACTGGAGCTGAAGCCTAAAACAGACAGGAAAACTTTTCTGCCAGTTCTGATGGCAGAACACCCCACTCAGCTGCCTCACACAGCGTTCTTGCTCCATCCAGTCTTCATGCCTACAGAAATCCTAAAGGCTGTGAATCCATACAAGTCAATACAAGTCATTCTACTAGCTTCTTTATTTTTATTAAACTGTTTAAATACAAGCAAACCTGCTGTGCAATTTTTCCAGTCATCCCCCTGATGTGCTGCAGGCTTTGGGAAGGGCGCCTCATAATTTAGCTCAAGCTAGTTCCAGCCTCCAAGTTTATTGCTTGTGATAATACACAGCCTGGGCTCGACTCTGTGAATCCATTGCTCTCAGAGACAAAACACGAGCTTGAACATATAAGTATTTTTAGCAGTGCTGTTCTCCTCCTCCAGTTAAGCCATAAACCCAAAGGGCACAGATATTCCAAGCACCTTTTCCCAGCTTCAAGTAATCTACCATTAGCCACAGATTACAGGCTCATGGTGTGCATCAGCCGGGCAGTGCCAGTGATGTGTCCCCAAACCCTGATGGCAGTAGCCTTTCAGCAGCAGGACAGGCTCTGAACACAACCCCTGGAGTTGTTTGCTCCCTTTCAAATGCCAGCCATGCTTTCTCCTTTTCCACCCTGTGTAAATGCATGCATCAGCCCTAACCACACCAGGCAGAGGGGCACGATGCCGTTCAGGGGAGCACCTGACTCCACTGCAGCCACCACATGGTTTGCACAGGGTTGCCTTCTCTGGGGGAGAAGACAAGCTGCTGGGTCAGGTGGCCATGGGGGTCAGACACCTTTGATCAGGAGCAATGCCAGGGAACTGAGAGGGAAAGCTGACAGCACAAGGCAAGTGAGTTAGCTGGCAGATGCTTGCCAGGCTTAAAAAGGACAGGCTGGCCATTCCTGGCTGAGGAACTGAGAGCAAAGTATGTTCTAGCAGCTTAAGAGTGATTTAATTGTTCTTTTGAAGTGCCAAGGAGATCAAAACAAAGGCTATTTTGGGGGGGGCTTTAATCCCCTTCTTAGATTACCAGAAAATCCAGGCTCAGCTCTGGTGGGAAATGGGAACAAACTGTCCCCATGGTCACCACTGCTCAGCCCCCAACTAACACCTCCATGTGAGGAGTAAAAAGGCAACACCATGATGCTGAGAGGGCTTCAAGTTCAACTTTCAGGTGGCTTTATGTTGCCTGAATAGTGTCACAGAGCACTGGGAGAATGGATCTGCATAGCACGGACTGGCTGCGGGATCTCCAGCTCCTGCCTAATGAGAGTCAGGTGAGACACTGTGAGGGCTGGTCCTGCCAAGCGGCCCATTTTCTCAGCTCCCATCAGATTAGTGACACTGAAGGTCCTTGGTGCTGCCCACAGCCCTCCAAAGTCCAAACCAGTTGCCCTTCCAATAGCTGAAAGGGACTCAAGAGCAAACTCAGCACCGGTCACACTCCAGCAGGGGAAGGGGAATAGAAAACACACCTTATCTTGCTTAAACACAGAGCTCAACAAAAGCAATGCTGAAGGTCACAAGATAGGGCTAGAAGGGGAAATTTGAAACAACAGGGGATTGTATTTGACACCAGTAGAGATGTATCAGCAAGTCTTCCTGCAGTGATGGAGAAGACAAGCTCTGGTGCTGTCTGCTGGTCTATGGGCAAAGAGGTGAAATTTCTCCTGAGTCAAAGCTCTGAAATATGCTTTTATGCTGAAATAAGCTGGAAATTCCCTCCCCAACTCTTTATTTTTTTAACTTCTGTGAAAGGGGAAGCTTTTTTTTTCATCTGACCTTGTCTGGCCATGATCTTCATGTCGTGTGGTTGACCCAGGGGCACTCTATTTCCCACAGACTCTGCTTGAACGTGCAGTGCACTTCCAGGTCTTGGTGACGGTGTAAAGTTCAATCAAGGATCGCTGTGTTTAGCTGTGCTGGGGGCTCGTAATCCCAGTGGGTCAAAATGTTTAGAGTTAAAGAGGTTACAGGCTTTTCAGAGGGAGTATTTAAACTCCAGCTGTCAAACCACTCTCATAGAAGAAATTTATGGAGTCAGCCAGCAGTACATTAAATTGCTGTTTTCTTGTCATTAATCTAGTAGCATGCATTGTTTTCACATTGCCCTAAGAGAATAATTAATCTGTGGCAAATCTATTCCTATAAAATTATAAATAGTAGACTTAAAAAAACGATGACAGTGAAGAAATTCAAGGGGACACACACTGACAAGAGCCACATCAAGAAGCCTCCTGGCAAAGCTGTTGGAACGCCTTCAGGGACTGATCTTTTCAGAAACTCATCTAAAGGACTTACAATCTGCTTCATATTCAGTTTAATTGTGCACAAAAAAACCCACTTGCAGACTTAGCACATTAAAAAGAGAATAAAAAAAAAAATTAGGCAGAGCTTTTTCTCAGGGTCTAAAGAACAAGTCTGAAAATGAGGAAGTTTGGTGTTGCAATTTCCCAGGAAATCTCAATCTCACTCCCTGTTGCTATTGTTCTGTACTTTGGTCTATAATACAGACACAAGTCTGATAAATTAAGGGCTTCACAGACTGTTTTCTTTTTGCTTGCAGGAGAAAAAGCAGTGCAGGAACACAGGTGACATCTGCTGCAAGACTGGGACCACTTTCTTCAGCTGCTTTGAAGAACCTGCTGCCAGCGTTTGACATGGGAGAGGTACAGCTCAGGCTGTGATTGGAGCAAGATCATGTCTAGGGCAGGATAAGCACTGTCAAATGCTTATCATTGAAACTCCCAAGCCAAGACAGATTTTCTGCTCCTCACCTTTGTGATAAAGCAGGTATTTCTATGTAGGTCTGCTATAAACAAACAGAATGAGGCTGACGCCGGAGGTGAATGCACAAAAAAAAATTCTTACTGGAGGCGAGTTCTTCTGTCAACAAAGGAGAGCTGAGGCTCAGGTTCCTCCAGGAACTACTCTCTGACCTTTACACTTCCTGCTGCCATAGCACACAGGCCACTCTCCTCTGCAAAACTATGTATTAACTAGGTACTATGTCTACTAAGTACTAACTATGGTACTTGTTTTTTCTTGCTTTTCTTTAACAACTAAATAAATTAGACCTACTCCTAGGACCTTCACTTAAAAGGAAAATGTTTATTGAGGTGATAAACAACCAACCCTGATGTCTCCCAGTCAGGTAGGACTGGCCAAAAGGGAAGAGCAAATAGAAAAATCACAGAGCCCCAGAATTGCTGAGATTGTAAAGGACCTCTGGAAGTATTCTGAAACGCCTAAAAATTACATCTAGGACTGAACACAGCATTAAAAAACGTGGCTGTATCATGCTCAAGACTGTGACTTTCCAAATGCACAGCTGTGTGTGCAGTTCTGTTTGTTTTGTTGTTTATTTTGGTGGCAAGGCTGGTGCTGACATGGTTATTACAGGAGCAAGAAGAGCCAAAAGATCATCCTTTAACACCAAGTGCAAGAAGAACAACGCACCATTCAGCCCCAGTATGTATTTCACAGGGACTAGCAAATTCAAGAAGGCAGACAAAAGCCAGAGAAGTCTGAAACATATTCGAGGGGAGCAAAATCACCTCTTCATTATTGCCAGTTTCCAGGCTGAGCCTTTGTCTGCCTCTGTAACCCCCTTCCCACCCACACACATTCCTTTCCAGCAATGCTGCTTTATTTGGCTTGTCACTATCTTTTTGTTAAATCCACTTAATTGGTACATTTAACTCTTTATGTTCCTTAGTAGTCTCTCTGATATCATCAGTTTACTGAAAAAAGTGGCCATAGCCTGAAGCATTAGATTCCAAAACAGCATCTAAATTGAGAGAGGTCTTGCCAGTCCCAGTGTCAGACTGTACTGCTTCAGTAACTCCCATACACTCCATAAAACACAAGGTATGATAAGGCAAGCTGGACATGATGAGTTGTGAAGCTGTCCAAGCCGAAGTCTGCGCGCAACCAGGGTACTTCCAGAAATCCAAAGTCTACTTTTCCACAAGCTCCACTAGGACAACACAACTGTATCCCCCTGCTATGGACTGCAGAGCTTTTTTTCATGCCTCTGTTGCAGATGGGAGGGGACCCTCTCTCTGCTGCTCAAAAGTGATTAGTGTAGTTCACCATGTGTTCTGTACCTGCTCTAAATTTCCATAGCCGGATCTACCAAGAATCTAAGGAAGAAAATCCCAGCTGTAAGGGGTGCCAGCAAAACCCCTAATGCCAGTATAATTACATCAGGAAGGAAAAAAAAAATTAAATATTCCTTTGGCAGTTTGGGATTATTTGGGGAACTGCTGCAAGCTTTACAAACATAAAAATGCCCCAACCTCAGTGCAGCATCAGCTGCATCCACTCGGGGAACTTTGTCAGTGTAACCCAGCCCAAGGTCTCCCTGCCCACTATGAAAGGGAGCACACAGCTTTGATATGGAATGAAAGGCTCTCTCCTTGTCAGTGAGTGTTTTTGTTGGGAGATTGTGGATGGGGGAGGCTGCTCTTTAAGGGTTTTGACCCACAATAATTGTTTTACTACTGAAAACGTACTTGTAGAACAAGCTGGTACAGCACTCTTCACTGGGGATGCACTGGGGCTAAAGCAGCCTAAAGCAGGAATGTGCAAGGATCTAACCCCTACACATCCTCTGCTAGGGTTTCTGCTGGTCAGAGCAGAACTGCTAGCAGAGATCCTGCCCACAGATAGTATCAAAAACCAAGGCTTTACTTTATTCTCAAACACCTTTGTAACTCCTGGAATGGAAAAGTAAAACCCCTCTAAATATTTGGGAGAGAAATCAGAAAAAAAAAAAGAGCAAAACCTCCCATAGTGCCACATGTTCTTAATCCAGAAGGGTTTGTTTCTGTGGTTATTGCCACACTCTTGGGAGCAAGGCACTGAGCAGGGCATCTCTGTGAGGCTTTGGCAGAGAAGAGGCTCCACAGCCTTTCCCTGCTGATGTCAGCAAGGCCCCACATCTGTCAGTGAAAACAGCACATTTCTGACATGGCAACAACATGGGTTAAATTCCAGGCATGAACTGAGTGAACTGTAGTTTTAACACGTTAACATGCTCTACCAGGGGAAAAGCTGAAGTATTTTTAGCATGGTCAGAGTGTTTGTCTCTGCACTGTTCTGGCCTTTTTTGGAGTTGTTAACTCTGGAAACAAATACAATAGCCTGTGCAATAGTGAAACACCACCTATTTCTTTTATTGTTTGCCACAAAGAAGACTGTGAGTTGTACTTCCAAAGAGATTAACAGAGAAACATACATCAGCTACTTTTGCTACAGCTCACCCCCTTCACAATGCCAGCCAGTTCACTTACTGTTTCCCTATTCCTGCTCGTGCCCCTTGGCCTTTCCTACTTACATGCTTAGCTCCAACAAAATCTCAGTGGAAAAAACATTTCTCTTCATGATGAAACTCTGTCCTGAGTTGTTGCTTGAAGGTGTTGCCCCTCGCTCTCCTGTCTGAACCGTGTGTGAGTGCAGCAAGAAGGGTCAACAAAACACACTCTCAGTGCTGCATCGTGTGTAACTGCCTTCTCCTCCTGCCCCTCACACCGATTTCCAACACATGTCAGGGAGAAGCATCTGTTGACAAAATGTTTGGGTTTATCCTGTTACAAACCCGCTGAAGGGTGCTGGGGCAGAGCCCAGCAAGTCAGTCAGGGATAAAGGAGATGAACTCTGAGCACAAACGACACCACAAGAATTAACACAAAGCAAGTCTGAGGACTGAAAGGGGTATCACATGGAGTGAAGGAGGGACTCTCCCCCTCTCCTATTTTCTTATCCCATTTCAAATAATATTCCCTTCCTCCTCCCCTCTGCCTGGCACTAGCATAACTGTGCAACACAGCTGTAAGGAACAGATATCCAACATTCCATGCTGCACATGGCTGCCATTAACATGCCCAGGGCCTGGCAACATCCAGGCCACACATGCAAGTTACCCAGGGAAAAAAGGTTCTTGAAAGAATTAATGGTCAGAGAGGCTCCTGTGACTGCAAAAGGAGACTATGGTTGATGATCTGCTCCTAGATAAAGGGAGAGGAGAACAAGCCTTTTGTATGTCCCGGTTCTTCTCTTCCTCCTCTTCAGAAATTGCCATTACCGATCTGGAATTACTTCTCCAGTCACTTCTTGTTGCTTCCGGAGTGGGGGAGGAGATGGGGAAGGGGGCTGCACTTGGCAACTCAGACTCATCTCTCAGGCAGCAGGACGAAGAAGATGGCCTTGAGGAAGTGACCAAAGCTGCAAACAGCAGCCACGAGCCAGTGGGAGCGCAGGCTGGGGTCAGTATTCACCACACATTTTGTGATGTCTGCCTAAGGAGGAGGGAAGAGAGATCATCAGAGAGAGGTGTCCACAGCAGCCACTGCTGCAGGCTCTCCCAGCCCCACAACCCACAGCATCACACCACTGCTGCTGTAGCACCAGATGCTTGCTCTGACACTTCCACACACCACAAGTTATTAAATCAGGCCCAAGAGCCTTGCAAAATACACTTTCCTCATTCCCCATCAACAAGGCAAAGTGTCCCCCCTTTTCAGCCACCACTGAGGAAAGAAATGCTGGACAGGAAGACAGTTCAGCATTTTCCATTTTGAATAGCTAAATACAACTTTCTTTCCCTGTTTGAAAAGTCTGGGAAGCTTTGGCAGTATCAGCATTCTCATCCTTTTCTGTAAAGCCAGATGCTTCCCAGAGGTTGTCCTGTTTAATATCAGCTCAAGTTGCTTGCACTTTTTCTCCTGCCTTAGTGTTTTCTTTGGAAGACAGTCAAGCAAGCCAACCCCCGATTTAAATCTAAAGCAATGCAAGCTTTGTGTGTGGAAATACATATGCTGGCCCAGACGTGTGGGTCAGATTTAAAGATTGCTTGGGCAGCTGGTTTCAAGTGTTAACAAGAAGGGAAGCTGGTCTGCAATGAATAAAAAATAACAACAACCCAGCAAGCTGATGAAGACAGGCTCTCACCTGGCATGGGGAGGAGAAGATGGAAAATACCCAGAGGGTAAAATGAACAGGACAGAGGTAGAAAGAAAATTGCAGTTTCTGGTGGAGGAATCAATATTAGAAGCTCTGCCAGTGATTTAACTGAGTTGTGGTTAAACTTCAGCTTAGCACAAGGAGATGTGGACTGTGGTTGAGTAACATGGGGTTCAGGCTCTAAACCCTGAGATGTTCATCCCCAAATCAGGACATGAGAGATGATGAATACTCCAATAATCTTCTCCAGTCCTTCTGCCTGTGTTGAAGACATGGGTGAGCCTCACCTCACCAACTTCAATAATCATTAGAAGGAAGCAAAAGGCAGCTGAAGGGACAAATGCAGGTGGCTGGTTAGTGAGTACAGCCTCACTAAGTGACCCCTTCATCATCTACAGCCCAAAGCTCTGCTGACAGCAGCCACGTGTTCCAGCAGTTCCTCCCCCACAGTGTCTGGAAGGCTGGCATGCTGCAGCTCCCCGCTCCGCTGATCTCCAGGGAGCATCAGGAGATGCTGAGCCCGTGAATAACTGACAAGCAGAGACTGCAGCAGGGATGAATACAGGCACGTAAGGATGGGAAGAAACAGGATGACAGGAGGAAGCTGAGTCAGCACCAAGGTGTGGAAATGCTGCTGCTTATAGCAAAAAATCATAAGCAAATATAGCGCGAGCCAAGGCAGCTAACAGAAGATGCTGCAATGTGGTACTGGTGAGTTTAGGCACTTTACCTGTATTGTGGAGGAAAATAAAGTGGGTCTCCCTGAATACCTTCAGCGGTGGCTTAGCACACTCACCCTATTTGCATTTTTTAAAAGTCTGAACTGATTCAGCCTGTTCAACTCTAGCAACCTGCACAGTGTCATGTTTAAAACAAAGATGTGTCAAGCTGTCCCTTTAGTCTAGAGAAGTCATGATGTGCAGGTACCTGTCTGAACATGTGTGTTAGGGGACCTGATCCATGAGAAACACAAGCTCTGAAGGACTCTAGTGCCTCATGTGAGCCAGTACAAGGCTGAAATATGCACACTGGGTTGATTACAGCTGCAGAGGGTTAACTGCCAGATGAGAAAACGTGAACTCCTTAAAGCCCTGCTATGTTCTCCCAAAGACAATGAGCTCACTGCTCTAACCGAGAGGAGCTACACTCAGAAGCATTTACAAATTTGTATGGGGCTTGCTTAGATAAGCAAAATTGCTCAGCTGTATAACAATTGCCTTAGCTGCTCTTATCCAAATCAAGCAAACCTGATAAGGCACTGGAATTGAAAACTTCAAAGCGACTTAATAAAGCAGGTCTTTGAGCCTTGTCAGGCACTGATAAACTGCTGCAACGGCAGTTTGATCTTCTGTGTTAATTGTTCAAACAAGTTCAAGTCACATGCACTGCTTTGTAGCAAATGCTGCTCAGAAAAATAAAATCTTTCTATTCCACTGTAAAGCCACTACTGAGGCTGCAAACTCTCCACAGGGAGAGATGATGCCTCAGAGGTTCAAACTTTCATCGTTCCTCTGAAGAGGTTTGAGTTGGGTTTTTCAGGGTAGGGTCTTCTCCACCCTATGGAAGCAGTATGGGAACCTGCTGCTGAGTGGAGAATTTCAAATGCCTTTCTAAGGTCTCCACAGTGGCTTTTCTGGACCAGCTCAGGGCACAGTGGTTACTCTTGGCAGCCTCCATCTGAGCTGATGGGAGCCATGTGCACAGGGGAAACAAGGACTTTGTGCCAAGACAAACTAACACCAGCTAGACCAGGCAGTAGGCAAGAGGGTTCCCATTGCAGAGTTGTTTGGTCTGGCCCCTAAGGGAACAAGGCTGGGAAATACCTTGCTGCAGTGCCTGCAGATCAAGAGGAAGAACATTCAGGGAAGCACAGTACAAGAGGGCAGGAAGATTAGTAGCTTTCCCCCAGACTTGAAGGGCCCCTCCTATCTGGTGGGGAAATATCCCCTTGTCGCAGCTTGTTTTGCAGGTTGTCTGCTTTGCAACAAACTTTCCAAAAATATCCTTTTGTGGAACTACCCAAACACCTCGTTTTGAACTCTAATGAAGTAATACAAAACTGAAAACAAGATGCTAACTTATCAGAACATGCAAGTTTTACCAAAACAAAGAAAAAAATTAGCTGAGAAATAGAAGGAGACACGTTCCTATGCAACATTTCCATTTTAACGAAACTGGATCTTATCCAAAGGAAAAATTGTTTCAGAGCACACTTTTCAAGCAGCTCTACAGGTACAAAGTTAAAGTAAGCCTCAAATAATACTGAGGCAGAGACAGGTATTCACAGGCAGGAACAGGGCTACTTAATCCCAGGATATCCTCTTTACCTGCCTCCCCAGAATGAATTGTGAGGATGCAGTATGGAATAGATCAGGGCATTCAAATCAAAGCTTCCTTTTAGCCCAACCAAAGAGTCACCTGATTCAGTTGGCCTCAAGCTGACACAGTTTCAGAGAGGGTAGGGATGATTTAAGGTAGGATTGGCACTTAGTAATTGCAAGGAATCCAAAATCAGAACAGTGCTACTCTCCCAGTTGCTCTTCACCAAAAAAGTGCCTTCACTCCTGGACAAATCAGGTGACTGAACCAGCTACAGGAACACTTGGGAGGTCTTAGCACAGAGGAGCAATACTCAGTTTGGAAAAAGACATCCCCCCCTCTCCTGGTTTGTGTGGATGGGGTGCCTGGCCATTTCCTGACAGGCCGGGAATAAATTTCACCTCTTGGAAAAGAGGGAATTTGCTGCTATGGCTCAGTCTGGAAAGAGTGCATGCCTTGGGAACAAAATGTCCCAAGAGTTCAGTGGTGTCATAGGGCAATATTTAACTCCAGGCAGCGTCCTCCTGGCAGCACACCAAAGCACTTTGGGCTCTATCGCTCCAAGGGGTGTCCATGTCCCTGCCAGACATGGAACCTGGTACATACATGTACCACCCAGCTGCCAGCCAGTCATCCCAGTCTGCTGGGGAAGCCACTGGAAAGCCAAAGGTGTCTGGCTATTCCACAGGACCAAAGTAAAGTTCTTACTCTGAACAATCCTCCATAGGAGCCAATGCTCCCATTGGGTATAGAGACCAAAGAAATCAGATGCTTAAAGGTGAAAGGAGAATTAAGTTGACAAGCCTTGTTTTTTTTTCAATTTCTGGATCACAGCTGGACAAGAGAATCACAGAATGGTTTGGGTTGGAAGAGATCTTAAAGACCATCTAGTTTGAACCCCTGCCAAGGGTAGGGACACTTCCCACTAGACCAGGTTGTTCCAAGCCCTGTCCAACCTGGCCTGGAACAATTGCAGGGATGGGGCAGCTACAGCTTCTCTGGGCAACCTGTGCCAGGGCCTCACTGAAATGACCCCTATTTACAGTCTCTCACTATGACTGGCTGTTAGCTCCAGAGAAGATCAGGATGCTGGTGGGTAAGGATTGAATTATCGTGGCTCAGCTACAGAGGGCAGGACCAGTAACAGAGCTATGGAAGCCTAGCAAGCTGTAAGTGAGACAGAGGTGGCCACAGGGCTGTGGAAGAGAATCTCACACCGCCTTTCTCCAGTATAAAGCTGCAGTGGGGACACTCTCACTTTCATTAATCAGGATGTTTTCTGGTCTGCACGTGCAGAAGCAAGACAGCATTTCTTACCCAGCCTCCTCTCCTTTTCAGCCACGTCACCAAGGTCTTGCGGACAAACTCTCCCAGGCAGTCGACGATGGTGTGAACCATGGCTGGCTGCGCGTGCCGCACGCAGTCCACTGCCAGCCCCGCTGCCACCGCGTAGAGAGACACCACCTTGCCCCATGTTATGCCTGAGAAAAGAGGAAAGGTCATTCAGATTTACACACACACACACACAGAGTTCAGTCTTGAATAATCTCCCTCATCACACGTGCCCCTGCTGCCTGCATGCAGCCACAGTTCTGCTCCCTCCACTGTGGGGGAAAAGAAATACTAGGGGACCAGGACAGGGGAAAACTCTCCACACAGAGAGGCAGAATGAAATAATCTGACCTTGGTATGGTTTGACTGCCTCTCAGCACTGGGTGCATAGCTTTGGGGAAAGCAGCCCTCTCTGTAAAGAATTTCTTCCTAATATCCAACCTAAACCTCCCCTGGCGGAGCTTGACACCACATGCTGCACAGGAGGTGATGGCATTCAAATAGTTTGAACAACCTGGGGTTTTTGTCATCAGCACAACTCTTTAACACCCTTTAGACAAAGTGTTCTTGTTTTTTTCCAGATCAGAGGAAACTGTTCCAATGTGACACACAAAGCACACGAGATAAGCATCTTCGGTTCTTCCACAGCACAAAAGCACAAAAGGGAGGCAAAGCTATGGGGCCAAGAGGGTTCACAGAACCACAGTTGTAATACAGGATTCATAGAATCCTGAGTTGGAAGGGACACACAAGGTCATCAAGACCAACACTGCCTACCCTATCCCACTGAGGGCATTACAGGGATGGAGGGTCAGTCAGTTATCTAATCTCCCAGAGCACAGCCTTCCTGCCAGGCTGACCTGCCCGTAGCAAGTGCTCCATGGAAGTTGTCCCAGCAGCAGTCATCTTCCTGTCAGTGCCAGCAATAGGAGCTTGAGCTCAGCTCTGGGTACCAGCCAACTTCCCAGGGTCTCCCTCATGTTTTACCAACATCACTGGGCATAAACCCTTTATGCTGAAACACCACAGCCAGCTGTCCTTCATCAGGCTTCTATCAGGACCAATGACCTGGAAATGCAACCTTTTGCTCCCATGCAGAACTACCACTGCACAATGGCACATGGATTTCCTTTGGATCAGCTAGGAAGTTGAATTTCCCCCATGCTTTGTTATCTGGAATACCCATATTTATCAAGCATACTGTGAAGTATTTTACAGTGTTAGGTGACTATGGAATCTGTCCAAGGTCTCTCCCAAACATTGCCAGAAGGCTGGTGAAGTTCCAATATTTAAAAACCAGACAGAACTGTTCTACAGGGTTGCAAGGAGAAAGAAAACGGGTGAAAGGATGGAAAGATTTGTTCAGTGGCTGTGGAGAGGTTAAACACACCATCAGAAAACTGGACGTGCTCAGCAAGCAAAAACACAATTTAAATGGGGTGAAGAGTCTCCCTCTTTTCTTCATTGCACTCTCAGATCTGCAAGCACTCCTGTTTCTGGGGTGGAGCTCCAGCCTCCTCGCAGGTATTCTCGCTGCAGCAGAGCATATTCCTCAAAAAACATGCAGATTTCCACAGTTCTTCCACTTAGTGACTCAAAAGGGACACTCACACTAACACCTTTAAGAATCACTTTCCTTTTTTTTCCCTTAAATAAAAAAAGTACTAAACTTTAGAGGAACTCTTCAAATGTCAGCCACAGGAATACCTTGTTAGACTGGTGAAAATCTATTCACTGTTCCAAAAAAAGCCACTTTTCACTCATGACTAATGTAAGATCAAAATCTGCAGACGATCCTTTCGTGAGGTTCTGCAGCAACAGTAACAGCAGTACCTCGGTGTCCCCTGTGATACTGTTCCTCCCCAGCACTATCCCTGAGATCAGAGGAAGTTATTAATAAGACTAAAGTGATTGTTATTCTTGTCCTGGCTTTATTTGCCGAGCAGGCCCTGCAGTGCCCCTTCCCCGGAGCTGTCACTCAGAAAGTTCACTGCCTGTGTGGCATTCACACTATTTATCTGCCTTTCTCACATTGTGTGTCACCATGACAGCCAGCAGAATGAGACAGAGAGAGACTATGAAACCACATGAGAAAACACTAGACAGAGGGGTTCTCCAGCAAGAAAGAGTCCCAGTGCAGGTCAGTGTGTCTCTACCTAATGAAAGAGGCTTTAAGGGGTTACATGCCTTGCTGATGATACCTCTGGGACTAGAGTCTCAGCTGGCTTATACTCAGCCTCAGTGTAAGTCAGTTTTACAGTTCTCCATCCCTGCAGAAATGTGGATCCTTGAATATCAAGTTACATGAACCAAAGTTACCCAAAATTCCAGGGAAGAGTTCACTGGCTTATTCCCAAGTCTTTACTGTCCACACTCTTTAAGTATCTGAAGCGAGTCCATTAGCTCTGAGATATTTACATGGAAGACTGACAGTGCTGAGGTCACTCTGGTACAAAAAGACAGCTGCAGTCCTGGTTAACTTTGTTTTAAACCCAAGTTTCTCTTTCCAACAGGAGAAAAGTGCATCCACAGCCAATGAATAAAGGCTCAAGAGACCCGTGACTTCCTCAGTACACAGGAAAGCAGTTTACTCTAAGACATGTCAGTCCAGGGAGGATGGAAAGGAAGCCCTTCAGCTCCAGCCTCCCTGCCAAGGTTGTTCTGTAGTGGTACCTGCTGCAGGACTTGCACGAGGTGAGGGCTTCCCCAGCACAGAGAGAGAACCCCTCTCCCTTTCACCAGACAGCAGAAAGAGGACAAACTGTTGGCCAGTGCTTATCATGGTGATGGATGTGGAAGGCTTGGCAGTCACATCCTCTTTCTAGAGCATGTCCATCAGGGTCAAACCAATCTTTCAGTCTGCTTTTCCTGTTACCAGCACAGCCAGGCCCTGGGGTTGTGGCAAGGAGCAAATTCCCTCCTGATTTTCATATGTCTATTGTCACTGCTGGAGGCAGAAGATGGAAACAGCTGGCTGGGCTCCTCACCTGCAGCTGCAGGGCACAGATTATGTTCTTGTTCTCACCAGAGGTAGGGGAGCCCTGAAACAAGGGAAGAGCAGACATCTCCAACACCTGGGCCTGTGGCTGGTCCCCCTGCCCAATCCTGCTCCAGCAGCCATCCACCCCCAGACAGGACAAGACAGGGGAACATGCCTGAGCAGCCTTCCTTTGCACTTTCCCAGGACACCAGCTCCATTAAATTTTCTCTTTCAAGAGCTCCCTTGGCAGGGGCAGAGAAGTACAATCTACTGAAAGGGCAGTGCCTCTGTCCCCCATGATGTCCAGGCCAGGTTCAGGGTGACACCAGTGTGATGCATCCCTCAGGATAAGCTGGAATTGCATCTGGCCAGTGCACATGAGCAGCAAAGACACACCATCTTGCTCCAAATTCTTCAAAAGGCCTGGCTGCCATCCATGCTGGGTGAAATGGGCACATGTCACCAGGCAACACAATCCATTCATAGGGCTTCCCACTGAGTGGACTAGCATACACAGGAGCTAGCAACAACAGGGAATGGAAAACTAGTCCAGAAGGGAATGATCAAAACAGAGAAAGCTCCAAAACTTCTGCTCACAGAGACGGAACAAAAGAATACGGAAAAAGTGAAGAGCTGCTTAGAAGGCATTATAAAAAAATAAGAAATACAAGTTGCAGACTCAAGGCCAGCCATGGAGCTGAAAGTATGTAAACACTGGCGAGCCCAGGGGAAAATGAATTGGCAGGAGAGAAGTGCTCTTGAAAGTGTTCCTGCTCATATGAGCTTGTCTGCCCCAGGGGAGAGCTCAAGAAGCCATGAGACATGGCTGTGCGGTCTCAGAGCACCACACTACTCGAGGTTACTCAAATAAACTTCCCTCTGCTCCACTCGGCATCAAAGCCTCACTCACAAGTCCGACCTAAAAGAAACATGATCCAGTGCTACATTTCAACAGCTGGAAGAATACAGCCAGACACAATATACTTTGTTGGAGAGAAAGAAGCCAAGAGGGACGTGCACAAGGCAGGGAGCTCAAGTCATAAGGCCTAAGAAATGAGGGAGCAGTAGGATGCATTTCTAACAGCATTCCATAGAATGACAGAATGGTTTGGGCCGGAAGGGAACTCCAAGTTCATCTTGTTCCACCCCAGAATCACAGAATCAGCTAGGTTAAAAAAGACCTCTGAGATCATCGAGTCCAACCTGTGACCTAACACCACCTTGTCAACTAGACCTGATGCGGTACTGAGTGCCACATCCAGTCTTTCACCAGCCTAGGAGCTCTTACAAACAGCAGGGAACTGTTTCCTTAGGAAAGGAAAACACCTGTCCCTTTTCTACTTTTGTTTCTCCACCAAGTGACCCCTTTCTTCTGGGATTTATTCAAACAGCTAATGTAAATGTCAGCTCAGCTAGGCCTGAATCCACAGTCTGTTAAAGTCAGGGGAAAGTCGCCTGTTGCCTGCAGAGCAGCTTTGGACCACACACCAGAACCAATGGTAACATCCCAGAGAAGATGCTGCTGCAGATCCTTCACCATCCAAAGCAGATCAGGGCTCTGAGGTGCACATCTCCACACAGATGAGCTCTCCTCACCCTGAAGAACTAATAGGTTTTATGGAAACAGGGGAGCAAAATACAGCTTGAGCCTTACCATAGTCTCTTCTCCCAGACAACAAGCAACAGGACAAGAGGAAATGGCCTCAAGTTGCACCAGGGGAGATTTAGATTGGATATTAGGAAAAATTTCTTCACTGAAAGGGTGGTCAGGCATTGAAACAGGCTGCACAGAGCTTAGTCAAGACTTGTAGACAGCATGGACAAGAATGAGCACACCCAGAGCTACACTGTAAAGACTCAAAACCAGATTAGAGTGTGGAAGACAGACGTGTGAAAGATTAAGGAGAAAAACCTCTCCAGCAAGAAAGGATCAAAATCCCCCACTCCCTTGCTGGAAAGGCATTATGAGTGACTAGTGGGGCTCCCCAGGCTGTCTAGGCCCTGTAGCTGTTTTCTTCATAAACTGCACAATGAAAAACAGCCTGAGATGGTTTAGCCCTTGGTAACTGGCATGAAAACTCAGACAGAACTTGAGTGTCTGGTTTCCTTTGCTCAGTAAGAGCCTCTTTCCTCTGAACTATGAAAAAAAACATAAGGAATGAATGTCTGGCTGTTACAGCCAACTCTGATTTGCTGGATTTAGCATTAAATGCTGAGTCTTGAGACTGCAGTGGGATCCAGGAATGTTAAAAATCAGCATAGTCCTCTGCCGCTCAGCAACTTCTACCAAGAGAAATCACAATAACAAGTTGATAAAAGCAATTGAATACACAACCCCCAGCAGAGTGGCAGAGATGAAAAAGAATTAAAAACGGGGCATAGAGAGCACTGGGAAGGTTTGAATCCACCTCCTGTGCAGCCATTCCACTGCCAGCCATTTCTGCAGCACGGTGTCCCCAGACAAGGGGCAGCACTGGCACCAGAGCTCGAGCCTGGGTTTCTACCATGCTCCCAAAGTCTCCAGCATTGCCAGCCTCACAGGGCTGAGCTCAGATTCCATTCTTACTACCCTGAAAACCAAGAGTTTGGTACCAAGAGTTATAATTTCTAACTTTAATTTTAAACCATCCACACTTTGCATTTGACTCCTGAGTTGAGAAGTTGAAGAGCACCAAAAAATGCAGCTCTCAATGAATTTGTCAATATGCATTGAGAGCAGGATTCCTAGAAGACAGCAGGGCTTTCTCCCCAGCATCATGTTTAAGCAGCATAGCAGCACACATGGTCTGCTCCACTTGCAGCCATCCACCTTTCTGGCTTAGGTCCCTGTGTCACTTCAGCTCTGGAGGTGGGCCAGGCCTGATGCTGTCAGCTCTAGTCATCTAAGAAGATCACCTACTCACCTGCAATGCAAATACCTGAGCCTGCCAACTTGACCCTTGTTTTTCTGTAAGCCTTTAAGCAAGTAAAGCTCAGCACCAAATGACAAGACAGGGCACCTGCCCTTTGAACACAGCCACACTCAGACATTCCTGCCACACTTGCCCAGCTCTTGCTTTCTGAGCTCACAGGTTCTCCCAGGCCAGCCCCGTGCAAAGGCAACCTGCATCCCAGGCACCTCTGAAAGGCTGCTGAGGGCTGCCACCAATCCAGTTCCACCCATTTCCCATGGCACAGCATCGATTTCCCTAACTCAGGGAGTAAATCTGCCCAGCTGGACCTGCCAGGAGCCCAGCCTGAGCAGCCCCTCTCAGAGATCTATTTTGCCATTGTTGTGATTCTAGGGAGGATCTGTTCTCTCCACCACAGCACACTTCACACCTTCTCCCTGTCAGGGCTTCTCCAGGGTGTCAGTGGTTCCCCATAAAGAAGCACAGCTGATTATGAAGATAAAAAGGCTTTTAGTGAGGAAGCCTGTTGGAAAGTACAACAGAAACTTGGACTATACTGTAGCAACTATTCCCAGTGTGACAAGAGTCACTGTGTCCTGTGACTGCTTCCAGTGCTTTCACACTGCTATGCAAGTTGCTGTCTTTGTTTGGTTTTCCTTTTTTTTTGGTTTTGTTTCCAGTCTCTAAGATCTACTGTCCTTCCACAGACAACACAAGACATTGCAGAAGACCTAGGACAATGTCAGGACCTGCCTGACATAAATGTCTGTGTAAAAGGTTTCTCTTCCCTCAGTTACCACAGGCTGCATTTCCAATCACTGGCAGGGACTGTTTCCAGGGGAGGTTGAGGTTCTCTTGCAGGAACACAGCACAGGGCAGATCTTTGCTTTTGATCATCATTGCTGCAACCAGCCTAACAGCAGCAGCAGAACACTCACATCTAAGCAGAGAGAAAGTTCAAGGCACCTGCCCATCTGGAACAGCCTTCAGGGCCAAGACTCTATGAGAAAGGAGAAGCATCAGACTCCATTGCAGTTCTGGCTATTGCTGTGGGAAAGGAAGCCAGGAGGAGAGGAACTCCCTTGTGATGAGTTGGTTCTGGCTCCCAGCATCAGCAGCATGAGCTGGAACAAGGGAGACTCCCATGCAATGAATCTTCTGCAGTTGCCAATGGTGAGCAAAGGAGCTTGGAATGAGTGACCTACCCATGCAATGAGGTAACACCACCTCCTATCGAGGAAGGGCAGGAGGTGCCTTCTAGAATGAGCCAGAACCTGCTGGGAGGATATAACAACACAGGGCATTTCCCTGCCAGAACTGAGCTGAAAGAAGCTCTCATTAAATCATTAAAGCAGGGCACACTGCCAAACTGCCCACAGCCCTTGCAGAAACCAGGCCCCACCTTGCAGGCTATCCCAGAAACATGCCTTTTCCGAGACAGGTGGCTCCATGCTGTTCTTTTCCACCCAGCCCTGTCTGTGCATCTGTCCAGGCACATTACCTGCAGTGAAAATCTGGGCAGCCACTGCCAGGAAGGCGTCTGTCACCACTGTCTCCGAGTGCAGTGAGATGTTCAGCTGGCGGGCGATATTCCGGTACACATTGGGGCGAATGTATTCCAGCTCATCCCCTGCAAACAAACAGCCAGGAGTCAGCGTACACACCACCCAGTCCTGCTCCCACCATGTAGGAAGTACAACTGGGGCCACCCCACAGATCCCTTCAGCCAAACAAGACTGAACCCCAGCTCCACCTGAGTTTAAGCAGGCAAAAGAGTGCTCAGGGTTGTCTAGATGCAATTCCCTACCACCTGCACCCTCCTTCCCCAATATCCCCCTGTGCCTGGCACTTCTAAACAGAGTGGGGACAACCCACAGCTCCGTGTCAGTGGTGTAGCTGCAGTAATCCCTGAAATGCTGTTCCCAGGCTGGCTGCCTGGCTTTCCTTCAACACAGGAGACAGACTCCAGATAAGCAAAGCAGTCTCATTTTATTTCAGAAGTGAGAAAGAGGCATGTACATCCATGTAAGCTTTTGAGAGATACGCCCTTTCCCAGCACCCCGTCAGGCTTGTACAAAAACGCCTGAAAGCACATGAGAGCAACTCAAGAATGCTGGAGGCTGATGAAAGCCAAGGATCCACCCAGAGCTGCACAACATTAACTGAGCAAAGAGGCTCTCAGCTCAGCTATTTTTCACTCACACAGTCAGAGCATTGATCTGGAGTTCTTTCTCTACTCCAAATGGTGAAAGAGATGTTCATTTGCATGACTGACTCCTCAGGAGCAAGGTCCCTGACACACACAGACATATGCTTTCACCTCCAGAGTATTTTTCCCCAGCTGGGAAATGGCTGGAGGTGTTAGGCCAGCTTGAAGACCAAGATGGAATTATTAAGGACAAACAGAGAATCTCCTCCCATAGCACTGAGCAATGAAGCTTGGGAAATAACAGTAAAGCTTTTCCTCTGTAGCAAAACAAAACATTTTTGAGAAGTAGAATTAATAAAGCCCAGTTTCCAAGGGATTTTGCTCTCTATAGGGGATCATGGATATTTAATGAAGGTTTCATAACTGCTGTAAGAGCATGACACAACACATCACATGAGATCGAGGCCACAGAGAGTCCTATTTGGCTTAGATTTAGGACACACTGTGCTCTTCTGCACAAGGGTGCTGTGGGAAGAGTTATCCCAATGGCTTTACATCCCACTGCAAGATCCAGGTGATTTGTCCCAGCCAGAGGGCAACTGATCCTCAATATTTCATTTATATGGGAGCTAAAAAGGAAGATGCCACCGCAATCAGGAGCTTGTTCCAGAGTCATTAGCTACTGATCCTTAATTCATTTAACTGGCACTCAGCACAGTCAAAACCCAGTTCTACAGAATTCCACAGCTGAGCTCTCCTGGCACTTTCTGAGTGTGTGATTGTCCCACTCTAATGGCAAGAGGAAATCCTGCCAACATATGGTCAGCCCCGATAAGAAGAACCCTTGGAGTTGCACTGCTCAACAGCTGTTTTCTCCTCACAGGCAGCACAAAGGCTTCCCGGTAAATGTAAGGAAACGGGGATAGCCCTAGTTAGCTGAGAGGGAGCCATGGGAGGCTGGGATCAGGACTTGGTAGCCTGCCACTGTTACAGCTTCTAATAAGCAGTGCCTGGAGGCCCCAGATGAGATCAGAGTCTGTTTGGAGGCACACATGCCCCACCCTACAGCACGGCACAGGGCAGACAGGAGTGTCTGTGGAAGGAAAACATTCCCTGTCCCAGCAGCAGTCGCAGGACCTTTCCTGCAGCACGTTACATTGGTGCTGGTCTGCAGTGCCCTTGTTCAGATGTCTGACTTTGCAACATTTAGAGCAATTCTGGGGCTTCTCCTCCTTCCTCCAGCGGTTATGGAGGAGTCAGCAGGGAAGCAGTGACAGTTCCCATGTGCACAAGCTCATTGCAGTGGTCCCAATGGCTCCCTGGGCCTTGGCCAGAGGAAACACAAGTTCAGATAAACCAGACCTCTGACACATACAGCAGGTTGGTCTGGGGTGCCTCATTTGGCCACATCATTAGGTTTTACCACTTCTGACTCATTAAGTGCAGTAATTAGATGCTAAGCCTCACTGAGCTGATGGGCTCTCACTCCCCAAGACTGCAACTGCATTGCCTTGTGCCCAGCACCTCTGCTGGCCCATCAGCCAGTTCATTGAACTCTCTACATCCAAGACAGCTAGAAAATACTCCAACTTCTCATCTCCACAGGCTTCTCAGCACTATCACAGTGGAAAAAACTGGCCTGGCTTGTTGCACTGCTCAGGAAGTGGCCAAGGACTGCCATTCCTGGCAGGTGGCTGGATACCACTCGGCCTTGTGCTGGTGAGAGCAGCAAAGGGGAAAAGAAAGGGATGAGCCATGTGGCAAGTGGAGTTTCTAAAGAAACAGGACAGAAACAACTCTTCATCCTAATGAGGACCCTTCTTCTTGCATAGGTACCACATGGCACTCTCCAAACAGATTTGCTCAGAGAAGATGCCAAGTTCCGAGGACGATCAGCCAAATCTTTCCATCTGGACACAGATAAGTAACAGGAGAGTCATCCAGGAGACGCCTTCAGATCCAGTGTGCCACCTGCTTGCCCTTTAACATGTTCCTGGCCACCCACAGAAGATCTGGTTGAAAGCAAATAAATCTCAACCCTCAACCCATGCAGAAAGGGAGGACAAAGAAGCAGTGAGATTGACAGAAGAACAAAACAAAAAAATTGCCCAAAGATCAAACGATGACTGCAAACAAAAATAGAAGTCAGCATAGGAAAGAAAAAGGGAAAAAGAACAAATTTTAAGAAGTCAATTAAAAGAAACACAGCTATGTCTTAAAAAGGAGCTTGGGATAATACCAGAGGTAGAAATGGGAGAAAGTGGGGAGACCAGGCCTGGTCCTGAATTTGTTAGGCCCAGCTAAAGGTTACTTCACCAGACTTATTTGAACTCTGGTGTAATTAAATCAGATGCAAATGCTGGTGGTAGTTTCCAAGCCAGCTATGAACTAAAACACCAGCCTGCAGGCAAAGAGGGATGTTGGAAGCAGCTTCCAAGAATGAGGGTGCTGGGATCCCAAAAGACAAACAGCTAGACTTGAGCACACAGGATGCTGTAACCCAAAACAAAAGGCCAGGCAACTGACAGCATTAGAGGGTGCTCCTGGTACAAGCACAGCTCTAAAGCATGTCTTCAAATCACAGCCTTCAGGCATGACCTTCAAACTGCTCTCCCTGCAGCCCCCGCAGTCGCTGTGCCATGAGGGGGGCACCAAATGGCACCATATGACAGGCAACATCAGCCAAACTTCTCCTTGCTCCAGCAAAAAGCAAGAAACTCAGGTCTTGCAGAATGATTAAGGTAGACAAAGGAAAATTAAAAACACACAGTCATTCAAAAGCAGCTTTCATAAAATCTCCAATGCACAGTTTGTAAGCCAACTACCCCCAAATTACAGGTCCTTGCAGCTGGGTGAGCTACTGCTGAAGCCAAAGTCTAGAGGTAGTAGTGCCCTACTAGATGCCAGGCTGGGTTGCCAGGTTGCATCATGGCAGCCAAGTCACTCAGGTCTGGAGAAAACACCACAAGACCACCTAAAATGCCCAGCTGAGAAAGACTGCTGGAGGTACTGTGAGAACTGTTACACAGCTGGAGTCCTGTGCAGACAGAATTAGTTTGCTGTTGGGCTTTCTTGGACTGCATCACCATTTTGAGTTGTTGCAAGTCCTGAGAAAAAGGCAGCTCTGCAGAAACCCTGTGCTGAGCAGGGACATGAGGAAACCCAAGCAAAGGAGCTGTTTAGGGGAGATCACCAAACCCAAAACTAAACGCCCCAAGCAGAAAAGAAAAACCTCTCTATCATCACATGAAGAGCCTCTTCCAGAAACCTTAGTCTGGTGCAAATTGCTCCAGGAAGTTTCAGTTCCCCCCCCGCCGTGGCAGCAGGGACTCACCCAGTCGCAGCAGGATGGTGGACACCTCGGCCAGCTTACCCCCGGGCACCGGCACGTTGTACTCGGGTTTGCTCCAGCTGACACCCGCCCGAATCAGCCTCGAGTTTATGTAGTCTCTGCAGAGAGCCTTGGCTTGGGACACAAGCTCCTTGTCCGTGGGAGACCTGTCAAAAACCTCCATCACTTCTGCAGCAAAGACTGAGGAGCGGCGTAGCACTTCCATCCTCAGCTGCTGAGCCCACACCTCTGCACGCACCGGCTGGAAGGCTGAGCCAGTGCCTTTGATGAGCAGTCCTCTGGTCTCGTAGTTTGTCACAACTCCCAGCTGCTCTTCTCCACAGGCCAGTTTTTTATTTTACCTGGTGAATAAAAGCATCTGTAAGTCCTCTAGCATGGCAAACAGAAGCCCCAGAATACAGTTACACCAAAGTCAGTCGTATCACATTTGTCTCAGTCCATCTTACAGACAAAGGGCAAAGTCTTTCGTCTTTCAGCCGTTCTGACTTCCCTTCTAGAATCCTGGCAGCATGGTCAGGGCTGCAGCATGGAAGGGCTGCAGTTCTGAACTCTAGAGGTCTTTCCTCTTTTCCAGTTCAGATTTGGCAGTTCTAGAATTACCCGTCAAAGAGACTACATGGTCAGAGCACAGAAACAATTCATAGAATGTGTAGACAATCTCAGCTTGTTTCAATTAAAGTGGAAAAATAAAAAAGAATCCCAAATACTGGCTAGTTACTTCAGTCAGATGTCAACAGACATTCCAGCTCAGTAGGTCATGGATCTTTCTGAAGAAATGCCACTATTGCAAAAACAGGGGTATGGGAGCATTTGAAATGTTTCAACAGAGACAGTTCACAACATTCTCAGTTTAGGTTTTGGTTCTGCCACTCTTTTTCCCCAAAGCAACGTGCATACTACTTCTTGAAACCCCTTAAGAGTAGCAGAGAGAGCAAAACAGAAAAGTAGATTTTTACAAAGCTCTAAAAAGAGCAACTTCAAAATGTCTTCAGAGGCACCTCAATTCATCTGAATTTTTAACCTAGTGCTGCATTCGAAGTCAGAGTCAGACCAGTCTGTATTCAGATGCTAGTAAATGCATATTTCAGTCTGCAGTTTCAGACACCTACTTACAATGACGATTTTCAAACAAAATAAAGCCAGTTATTTCTGTTTATCCCAAGGAAAAATATATTTACCTCTCATGATGCACTTTTTCCCCCTCAGTGATTTCATTTTGGGTTTGGTTTCATGTTTCTTTAGAAGATCAGCATCACTGAATACCTGGCTTAGGATTCATAGGTTACTGTCTCTGGAGAGCACTAGCCTCCTCTGCTGTGCTCTCTGCAGGGCTCACGCCAGTGCCTCCTTCCCCATCTCTGTCAGCCCTGCATCCTGGCTGCACTCCACTGGGATCCTCGGGGCTTGCTCTCCCGCTTTTAAGGGACCCAGGCACAGAGGAAAGCTTCTGGCTTTAGCCTTGTAAGGAAGATGAAATAACCGGGAGGTGGGGTTGCTACAGCCAGAGAGCGACGTTTTCTCCTCCCCTTTCTTCTCTCTTAAGGAGGTTCTTCGTTTTCCTTTGTTGGGCTTTGTGTTCAAGGACTCGACTTCGGGGTGAGAGTGGGAGCATAATTTCCAAACCAGGTTACCCCACGTAACAGACAGTGAGGAATGAAACAGGAACAGCTCCTGCTGAATTCCCACAGCAGCTTTTGCAGAGCTGGTGTTGGCCACTCATTTTCATACAGTAGCCAAGTGGGGGAACTGCACATTGTCATACTTCAACCGTGGGTTAGTTCTACCAATTCAATCCCCTTCATCGTTTTGGACTTTGTCCCTGCCCATGGCAGGGGGTTGGATCTAGATAATCTGTAAGGTCCCTTCACACCCAAGCTGTTCTCTGATTCTATAATGATTTTATGATTAACAACAAGAGCCACAGCTCGGGGCTAAGCCCAGTAGTGTTTGCATTCCCCCAAGCTACGAGTAGTCTGGTTACAAAAAAAAAATTAAGTGGGTTTGCTGATAGGAAATAGTTTTTCCAGAATGAAGTGTTTTGCAGGAACTTGTCTATTTTATCTCAGTGTGTTAAGAAAACCAACATATAAAGCTTAAGGAAAACACTTCAACTAGCTCCAACATATTTATAAATTAATTTCAACATCAACTTCTTGTTGCAACATTATAGTATTGATGCCACAATGCTCAACTTTCTTCCATGTGCACGTGTGATACCATTTCAACTCAATAAACCACATATAAATGTTGGCTTTTTGTGTTCTGATTTGAAACAAAAGAGGTTTTAGCAATAGAAGTTTCCTGCAGCCAAGAAATTTTACCAGCCCAAACACAAATTCTCCCCCACAAATAACAATTTGTACATTAACAACTGGGTATGTGGCATGTTCAAAACACAGAAGTGAGGAGAAACTGTTGTGATCCTGCTGCCTTCAAGAAAAAACAGAGGCAAGTACACCTCTCCAAGGTGTTGATCACAAAAATGACTCGAGTATAACCCACACCACTGCTGGCCTCAAAATTGAGGGATAAAAAGGAACAAAGGAACTGCATGAAACAGCCTTATTATGTGAGGTATTGAACACTCTGGCCAGCATCCATCACAAAACTCACGCACAGATTAACACAGAGCATGTTGGCTGCCACTAACTGGATGGCTGGAGACTGCTTTGCTGTTTTGGAAGAGGGCTGAGGTACCTGATACCCTGCGGCAATGGATCTTCTTTCCGGGCTGGCTCTTCCTGGGAAAGGAGCAGGATTTAGGAGAGGTACAGGTATGTAGCAGTAGCCAGCTGGGACCTCAGCTCAGCTCGATGTGATGATGGTAAGGTGGCAACAGTGACTGTGCATGTCCAGCATCAGATGTGTTGGCTCAAAGATTCTCTCAGAAATCTGTTTTTATCCAGTAGCCTTCCTGAAATTTAAATATATACAGAGACACATCCCATAGAAGCTGATATCAAGATTCCAGAGATCCTGTGCTACTGCCCACTGCTAACCCAGCCCTTCCCTGCAGAGTGGGCCTGGTATTCTCTTGGAAAATCATATTTTTGCCTTTGCAACCCCGATGGCTGAAAAAAGCATTAAAAATTATGTCTTAGCTTCCTGTAGCAGATGACAGCTTGAGACAGGAGCCCTATCTAAACTGCCCCTATTCAGTAGGGCTCTGAAACAAAGATGAGTGCTTAAATATCAGTTTTGGTTAACTAATAATAATGTTTCCCAGGATCCTGGCAAAGATGCAAGTGCCACAGTGCCTCGCAGCTCCCCGCGGGTGCCAATCTCATCCCACGTGTTCCCTGCCCAACTGTCACAGCTTGTGGGGCAGGGAACACCCCCTCAACTTCCACCCTGCTGCAAAGACACAAAAACTAGAAGCATGAGGGCTGTGTATAATAAGCCAAACTTTGTATTACGAAAATAAAACCCAACCAACAGTGCATGGTATTCTACCTGTGTTATTTACACACTAAAATTACAGCCTCACACTGAAAGATGCCTCTACAAGTAAAAATAGATGAAACTACAGCGTACAATGCTCAGTTGACTGCAAAAGGACAGGGAGTTACAATCCAAGGAGCTAACAGTGTAATTGGAGCCCCTTTTTCCATAGTATGTTTATGCTTAGAGACTTGATCTATAATGGGAAAACCCCTGTGGCAAAGGAGTGAGAGGAAACAGTGCAAAAGCAGCTTATATCACCCCAAACCTTTGTTCCCAGTGTAGCCATTACTGGCATGACAGTGTTCTGGCTGGAACAACAGGCTTCACACCACAGCTCTTGCCTTTCTCAGGCGGGGTGACCAAAACAGCTTGGAGCACTCCTTTAATAAAACCAGGGGACCACAGAGATAAAAAAGCATATTATAAGGATGTCAAGTGGGAACAAACCCTGGGGGAGCCACAACAGTGAGAACACAGCAATAGTCTAAATGTGGACAGCTTCTGCTCAATATTAAATAGTTTAAGCACAAAAGAAGGCAGTCTCTGGAAAGGCTTTTTAGCAGTTGCAGTGGAAGCAAAATAACTAGTGAATTGTGAGCACGCTGAGTTTATGAAAAGGTCTGCATGATATGAATGCCCACAAGAGCACAAGAAGAGCCCCAAGGGCCCTAGGAGGTCATTCAGCCTTGTGTTCCCACAGCCTGGTTCCTATGGGAGGTATTGTTCTGTCTCACCCTGCAGTGCCTATCCCAGCCACTTCACACAGCCTACAATTCCAGCAAAAACTACACACTGTAACATAGAGATCCCATGTTATAGCCACCTGCAGAGCAAGGACTTTGAGAAGCAGAGGGATGCCAAAGACACAAGGTTGATCTCCAGAGAGCCAGGTAACAAACCCTGCCAGCCTCTACCTTCTGCAAGAGGTTTCCCTTCAGAGACAAGATGCTCTGGCAAAACCCTGGCATCGTAGGCAGACCAATTCCTTCCACCAAACCATCCCTGAACCATGTCCTGCATTATTTCACCCAGTTTAACAGTCTTATCCCCACTGACTCTTCCTGTCTGATTTTTTCAGCAATACTTTGAGTCTGTGTTTGTAAAGTTATCACTTACCACTGAGAAAACATGTACAATGTCAGGCTTTGGGCTACAAAGCTATACAGGGAGGTTGGAAGAAACACTTCTTTTCACACAGAAATATTTTGCCAGCTGCAACAGGAAAACAATACATGGAAGTAGCAGCTTAATGGGACCTTACCAAAACACTGAGGCTTTTTGAAGATTTTTCTTGTTTCTGAAGGCCTCGATTCAAAGCCTCCTCACAGCCAAGCAGTGAGTTGTATCAGTGGCTTGATGGGAGCACCTTGGAGCACCTTTCTTAGAGCAGGATTTTTCATACAAACTGCCACATGCCAGACCAAAGAGGCTGTGTCACAGTGGATTTATCTTCCACAGCCATCAGACAGTTCTTCTTCACAAGGATACAGGTCTAGTGACTTATACACATCAAGTTTAGCGACCAATCCATTACTTTGGTTTCTGACATAGATTAGCACTGATACCCAGTCTTTTCTTCCCTTAACCCACTGGCATGGCCCACTGTCACTGTAGACACAAATTTTTTGTTATCCATATGTTTGCCAAAGGCAGAACAGGAATCTGGTGTGCTCCAGAGCTGATGCACAAACACAGTGAAGGGGAAACTGTATCAGGAATTTAACATTAGCATAGGAGTTGAATCATAGAACTTGTATTCCTGAATCTTATTCTGGAAATGTTGTCCAAGAAGAGTTTAACCAGTTGTTGCTACACAGGCAGCACTGAAAGACAGCAGCTTCTAACTACATCTAGGACTTTGATGATGCTGCATCATCTGCTTAAGAACCTAATTGCATAGATACAACTGTTTTGTTTGCCTCCTATCTACTAATTTGTTTCCAAGTGGCACATTTTACTGAATGGATCATCTCATAAGCCAAGAAGGCAGCAGACACAAAGAAATAAGAAGTTTTCAGTAATTCAACAGCTGTAGCTTTGTTTTGAAGCACAAATAAAATGCTTACCACCAAAATTTCTCTTTTGGTAAGAAGAACATGTCTAATAAGGTCACTGTCCACAAGAGAGGAGAATTCTCTTCCCTTTTGAGCTCTAACCAATAAAGGCAGAGAGTAAGCCTTTGTCTCATTCTAGGGATTGACCACCCACAAGGTTTGGGAATCAGTTCACACTCACACATGGGATACATGCACATGCAAAGGTAAAGACAGGAAGAGGCCTCTGCCTGCAATGATCCCAAAATCTCAAGTGCCTGAAGTGGGTGCAGGCAATTCTGCACTGGTTCAGCAGCATTTGTGAGCTCTGACATTTATCTGTGGCTGCAAGACACGTGCTGGCA
Source organism: Pachyramphus minor (assembly GCA_013397135.1). Lineage (NCBI taxonomy): Eukaryota > Metazoa > Chordata > Aves > Passeriformes > Tyrannidae > Pachyramphus > Pachyramphus minor. The sequence goes on along the minus strand of VYXB01008903.1, from coordinate 310,174 downwards.
ACACAGACTTGTCCCACATAGGCAGAGGCATTGCTGGATCTGATAACCACGGGGCAGGACTCTAAGGACTCTACCCTGCACACATCTTCATGCCCTAAAGCTGCTCCAAGGGAGTTAGACTCAAATTTTGCATATCCAGAATCTAATCCTACTTGTAATTAAATCCCTGGTGACTTTTGGAAAACCTCTTCAGGATCTTCAGTCTTAACCTCGGTGGCTGGGCAGGGCAGCAGCTATGCTCCTAAAATAACTGTCTTTTCAAGCTCTCAGACAAGGAGGGGAGGCTGATGCCTCTAGTCTGCACAGATCAATTTTGCAGTGGATGATTGCTTCATACACAGTATTATACCATAGAGCACCTCCATTAGGGTGGATTATTTTAGCTGTCCCACCCTGATTTGTCAGCAAAACATTTCTACATACTTAATACACCTCCAGACTTTGTACAACTCCACAGCGACAAAAGTTTTCTTCAAGGCTGCATTGCTAAACAAGATTTACCCCATGGAGCAGTATAGAGTTGTTTTTTTCAGCAGCAGGGTCAGCTACAGCAACTTTTGTGTCCAGCTGCTCATACTCATTCCCAAATTGTCCTTCCCAATTGCACCACTATAATTTAGTGGTTGCTGGCACTGTGGGCTGGTTCAGGGAGCTGACTTGTTATTTTTCATCTGGATGTGATAAACCTTCCATTCCAAACACATCTGGAGAGATGTATGAGTGCAAGCAAGGTAGCTACAAGCAGAAGGAAAGAAATTCAGCTTTGCCATCAAGACAAATGCCCATGAAACTATAGCACTAGTGTGGGTTGTCCTCACAAAAATGCAGCTGTGGTGATCTGGAGGTTCTTCCTGCAGAAGACAGACAAATGCTGAGAGAAGGTAATAAACAAGTTCTCCTGTGAGAGCAGCGATTGCTCAGCACGTCTGGGCTTTCGTGCACTTTTAAGACGACAGCTTTCGTGGCTTCTGATGGAAAAGGCTTTAAGTAAAAGTGGGGGGAGAGGGGAGGGGAAGGGAAGAGATGGCAACATTCTGTTACCTGACATTGAGGTATCAGAATCCTGCACAGACCATAACCATGACAAAAGCAATTCCTTCCTTCCGGCTGAAACATGAGCTTAATCAAGTAGGTGTCCAGAGCAGGGTTAACTTAAGTTTGTTGACCAGGAATTTCATTATCTTTCTTACTTCAATTGGAAACCTTTGGGCTGGAGCATTTACATGACTGTGAAAGGCATTTGGGTGCAGTAGTTGCTCTGAGTGTTTGAGATGAGGTGACACACATGCTCAGAGAAGAGTGGGAAGCCCATCATTGTTAGTTTTTAGGCTCCACAGTGCATCCTGGTCATTTTTCTGGGCTCTGAAGAAAGAACTGCTACAGGTCTTGGGCCAACAGTTCAGCAAGAGCCAGTAAGCTCTTGGTGCTCTGCTTCTTGCCCAGCTTGCACATCTCCAGTGCTTCACTTTGCACTGGCATGACAACAGCAAACATCTGGCCAGATGTTAAAAAATATTGCCAAAGATGCACAGGGTGGATCCACTTTAGTCAAAGTGATTCAAGTCAATTTTAATCATATTTAAGAATCAGTGAGCAGCAAATCCTGTTTTGACGTCACTGATTTTAATCTGAGTTTATAATTATTTCTAAGCGAGGGCGAGTCTCAGACTCACCTGTTTACTTGTATCTGAACACAGCTCATTGCTGTGGTTTCTCTCTCAGCAAAAAAAGAGAACAGTGATGTGTATTTAAGCAATTCTACAGCTCATACCAATAAGAAATCTGAATGTATCCACGGTGGTTTCTACTTAGGCTATTTCAACTTCATCTTGCTAGTGTATGCCTCCTTGAACATCCATACAAATGCAATTAAATGAAAATAGAAATAAAACAATGTTTTTAAGTGCTAAATTCATCTATCAAATGTGACATTGAAAAGGTCTCTAGAATGCAGAAAAGGACCTGAGACAAAACAAAACCCCACAACACAGAACTGTTTTTATTCAGGTACTGAACTCAGTCAACTGTTGAAATGAATAAGCAGCTGGAGACCAAAAGCCTTCTCTGGGGACAACGTCAAGACTTCTGAGATGTTGCAAGCTCAGAGAAGTCTTTCTTAATGAGTTAGTTCAGTTTGTCATTTGATTATGAGGAGCCAGAGAGGCAAGGGAGAAAAAAAAAATCTACTACATATTGGGCAAGATTAATTACTTTTCACAAAAAGCCTGAAGAATCACTCAACATAAGCAATGCTGGCTGTTATTTTACAATACTCAAATATTTGCTATGCTTTCCATCACTTCAGACTTTAAACAGATGCTCACAGCTCTAATATTTTTGTTTTAGAGCAAAGAAAGGGCTTAAATTGGACTTGATGATCTTAAGGGTCTTTTCCAACCTAAATGATTCTGTGAAATATTTACTGACCTACATGGATAAACTCTAATTGAAAACTTGCACTAAAAGGTCCCTTTAACATTCCAGAAATTTCACCTGGGCAAGATGCACATGAACTGGCAGCAAGTGCAGTGTCCCACAGGTGATTTAGAGGAGAAACCAGAAATACCCCAGCCAGGTTAAATCTGAAGTCTCTCAACAGCAAGGAGAAGGTTAATAAGTGAAACCACAATTAGGGGAAGTGTTTCCAAATAATTAAGTAGAAAGGCATAAAACTACAGTTCTGGGGAAAAGAGGTGTCTCATTCCAGCGAGCAGTTGTCAGCTGAAGTGTGGAGTCACTTCAGTAATTTCAAGTGAAGTGTTTGTGGTTTAAGGGAGGGAGTCTGTGCTGTTCAGCATCATTGCATGTGGCAAAGACTGTGAGAAATTACACACAGTCAGCTCCCACATTTCAGAACTGCTGCACTGGAGAGGAGCACTGTAATGAGGGAAACACTCCCAGGCAGCTTTCCATTGCCACCAAGACACTGTGAGCAGCTGAGCACATCTCCTTCTCTGGGAGGAAGACGGGCAGCCACTGAGCTGTCTTGTGTGCTTCCTGCCAAACATCTGCTGTTTAAGCACAGCAGTGCCCCTCTAGCAGAAGCCTCAAAGTAAGGTAGATGTGCAGTGTGAGTCATTTAATTGATGTTCTTGATATAAAAGAAGCAGATGCTGCTCAGAGTGAGTTATCAGAGCAAAATCAGCAAAATTCACACAGACCTGCACAGGGTCTGTGTCTCTCACCAACTCATAAAGCATATTTTCACTTGAGGTCTGATTTCTCATTTCCTGGAAATTACAGTCCTATTTCTCTGGATAGAAGCCAAAGCAGCATAAAATTTCTTGCTGGCACTAACATACACACAGCATTTTGTTAGGGGGAATATAATCTTTGTGACTTCAGTTCTAGAAGCAGCCATGAGCTCATCAGTCTCACCCTGCAGTGGCCTGGAGCGGTTTGCATAAATTATGACTGAACCTTGCAGAAACTCGTGGGATAGAGCTGTTAATGGTGGCTTTGGCCCACACAGCAGAGGCCAAGGAATTGTTCATCAAGTTGATGAACAAGTGGTCATCAAGCTGATGATCAAGATGCTGGCACTAAGTCCCTCAACGCAAAGAGGCCTAAAAGAAGAGGTACTTTTGCACCTTATTGCTTTACAAGAGGACAGAAAAAAAAGCTTTTCAGAATCCTAATTCACTCAACTATTCATTCAGCCAGGTAGCTCCACATGTTTCTGTTTAGGAATGTTTCTGGACAAATCTAGTTGTAGATGTCCCTGCTTTTGCAGGGGGTTGGGACTAGATGACGTTTAAAAGGTCCCTTCCAACTGAAACTATTCTATGAAATAAGAGAGGAGTCTTTCCTTTGCATGAATTGCTAGTTTCCCCTTCCACAAGGTGTCTTGGGAGTTCATGGGAGTTCTTTCCTCTGAACCACATGCATCTGAATAATTGGTTTTATTTAGTATTATATTTTAGTTTAATGGCTTGAAAAACGTGTATTGGTAAGAAAATACTGCTGTCAGCAAGGGGAATATCAGCTGTCAACCCCTCTAACCTCCCCTCCCCTCAGAAGCCACTAGGTTTTTGCCCGTAAGACCTTCCATGCTGAACAGGGATCAGCACTACAATGGCTTCTCTCCACTATGATTCTCCACAGACAATTGAAACCATGAGTTTCCTTTCCAAGGAGTCTCCAAATGGCTTGCACATACTGAAACTGTCCTCACAAAGCAGCAGTTCAGGCAGTAAAAGTTCAGAAAGTGCTGTGGAATTTTCACAGAGGAAACAGAAGACCCGTCTGGAACACAAAGGGGCCAGAAGCACCTCAGATGGCTGAGGTAGGTGATCATTTTGAACTGCAGAGACCTTTCTAAACACAACTGTGACCACACTGTGGTTTTACCAGAATTACAGCTGAGTACTTCTGTTCCTAATTTGGACATGGGTGAGAAAGCAGGTGTTTGGCCAATCTGCACATACAATAGGCAGGAAGTCAAAGCAAGCTTATTTTCTTCAGCAGTTCCAGATAGTACTGTTTTTCTCCCTATTTTCCTGGGTGAATAACTCAGAGGGGATTCAACCACGTTTAGCAGTTCCACTTTAAAAGCAGGTAGGTAACTGAAGCACAGTGTCATGCTATCAGTTTCAGCAGAGCATTTGTTTTCTCTATGTCAAGGAGCATCTACACTAATTTTCATAGGTTTTCTGTGGTTCCAGACAGGGGTTATCCCTGAATTAAGTGCCAGGTCCATCCCCCAGATGAAGTGTGTGCCAGCACCTATCCTTTATGGTGAGGTCTACCCACTCACCTGCATACAGCTTCCACAAGAGACTAGCAGGAAAGCAACAATCTCTCCAGGAATTACATTAGCCACATCCATTCCTGCCTCAGCAGAGCACAGCACAGAGGCCTGCAAGAACCTAGGATTCAGCTTCATCCCCTTGAACTGTCTTCTACCATTACCAAAAACCTGGCTTGCAAGAACAAGCATTCCATGCTCTTGGCTTGGAAGAACGCTAGTTTAATTTAGGGATTAGTCACTGTGGGAGGCAAAGGGATGCTGAGCCAACAGGAGCATCAGCTGTCCTCTGTGCTTTACAGCTGCAAGCGTCACACTCTTGCTTATTCCACTCTGCCAGCAGGACTGGGAGATAAAGGCTCTTTTCTTTGCTCAACACTCAAGACAGCCTTAAGAGCCACAATATCAGCAGAAAGCAAGCCCTGCACAGCCAATATTGCAAGATTTGTAGTGAAACAGTCTGAAAGCAGGAAGGGTACTTCTGTAGCTTTAACAGTCTGCTGCAGTCCCCATACAAGCAGGGATCTCCTGAAGAGCCACCATCAAAGCAAGTGGATTTCCACAGTACCACCTCAGCCTGATCTATCTTGATGTTATTAGCACTAGGCTCTAGCAAGCTGAGCTGATGCCTTGTAAGGTATGGATTCCTCTTTGAATTCCACCTGATTTTCCTACAATGAGCACAGTTTAAGGCCTGGAGCAGGACATCACTGCCAAAACAAAGCAATCACTTTATGTTTATTAGTAGCTGTGATGCCCCCAAATAGAGCAGAACTAATAAACCCTAGACCTGTGCCTTACATAAAAGGGAGGAGCAATTTAGATTTAAAGTGATCTCTGCTCCTCCTTTCCTTTGCTAAATTCAGGTAAGATACTGCTGCACTTCAAAAACTTCACCAAAAAGAAAGGTGAGTGGGGAGAACATCCCCACTTAAAACTGTCAACACAGCTTGCAAGTTCAGGCAGAGACTGTTTAGGCATGACCTCGAGTAGCACCTGGTATACAGAAGCTCAAGGGCCAAGTCCAGACACAAGCTATAAACCACAGCAAAGAGTAAAACCACTGGTGAGTCCAACTCTTGCTTCTCTCTGGAGAACTGCATTCTTTCATAGGGTTGGAAAGCTCCACTTTGCACTGGGCAAAGCCATATACCTTGGGACCATGACAAATTCAAAAGGATGCCCTTGTCAGAAAGATAACTTGCCTTTTGTTCTTACAGTGTTACTGCTTAAGTGCATAATGCAGCAATAGTGCTCTTCCACATCACTGCTGTCCAGAAAAACAATACAGAAAACCATTCCAGTCTCTCAGTATCCGAAAGGAGCCAGAAATAGCTCCGCTCCAAACAAGCACCACAGCACCAAGAGAGTTCTGTTGCACATTTTACAGGAGGGTCTGACCCCATCTGTCCTGCTAAGTAACTCTGCCTTCAGGAAGAGCACTTAACACCCAGCTCTCAGGCTAACTGCTCTGCTCCACAGCTCTGTTTAGGCTAGGAAAGTACTACCACTTCTCAGGGCTCTCCATGCTCAAGGTGCCTAAGCTGCTGCTGCAAATAGTCATAGAATCATGGAATAGTTTGTGTTGGAAGGGACCTTAAAGGTCATCCTGTTCCAATCCCTTGCCATGTCGCATAGTGACTCCAAAGTTAAGGTGCCAGACTTAACATCACCCATCCACCAGGCACCAACTCACTTGGCAGCTGTACCCATCCGTGTGCACACCCATTATCACTCCTCTCTCCACTGTTTTACTCTCACAGTGCCTGAATTCCTAACGTGGTGCCCAGGGTACACAGAGGAAACAGAACCAGGCTCAGCCTTGCTCATGCAGCAGGAAACCTCAGAGTCCCAGAGCACATCCAGGCACCAGCCAGCACCCGCCCTGCACCTCAGCCAGCTGCTCCCTCCTTTGGGAGCGAGATGTCTGCTCGAAGGCTGAGTGAACAGCTCTGCGTGCCTGGCTTTGAGCACCGCTTCATGCACCAGCACGAAGGGATGGATAATCCACTCGGGAAAGGGATGAGCAGCAGCCGAGCAGCGGGGGTTTGGCAGCGGCTGTGCGCTGCAGGGAGCCGGGGCTGCAAGGCGCTGTTGCCACCTGCTGGCACCAACACAGAGCAAACCAGGGTGCCTTCCAAAAAGTCTGACCTGTCCCAGAGCCATCAGTGCTCCCTGACGGCACGGTCAGCGTGGTGAGGGCGCTGGAAGGGCTGTCCAGACCCGCTGCACGCGTGGGAGTGGGGGGAAGAGAGTGGAAAGCCCTGAGCTGCTGCAGGCTGAGCAGCCTCAGAACTCAGGAAAAGCTCGTGTCCTTGTCTCAAACTCAGTCCAGCTGCCCCATACTCTAAGGGGCTGGGTGATATCTCACAGCAGGCCATACCACACTGCTCTGCCCAGCTCTCCCAGGGATGCCTGCACGGCCTCTCTGACAGCAGTGTCATGATGAGTTTCTCAAGAGGGAAAGAACGACATAAATCCGGGTTTTTTGAATAATTCATACGAAAAAATCTATCAGTATTTGAACCAACCATGAGCAGATGCTTTCTTGGGAGATTTCACAATCCAGAGCAGATTATGTAAAGCAGTAGCTCTTGAGGTCCTTTTCTCATGGTTTGTTTTGGCCATCAAGAGTTAACACAGGCCTGCAGTGAGACTAGACACTGTCTGTTCACAGTGTTCTTTACTTTTATCAGTACATGGGGCTCCAGGCTGACCTGCCTTAAGAAGAGTGTGTCCAAAGGAGGGCAATGAAGCTGGGGAAGGATCTGGAGCACAGGTCTGATGAGGAGCAGCTGAGGAGGCTGGGGGTGACCTCACTCACTACAACTCCCTGACAAGAGGTAGGAGCCACAGGGAGGTTGGTCTCTTCTCCCAAGTAGCAAGTGAGAGGATGAGAGGAAACAGCCTCAAGTTGTGCCAGAGGAGGTTTAGATTAGATATCACAAAAAATTTCTTCCCAAAAAGAGTGGTCAGGCACTGGCACAGGCTGTCCAGGGCAGTGATGGGATACCTGGGGGGATTTAAAAGCCATGTGGGTGTGGCACTTGGGGACATGGGTCAGTGCTAGGCTTGGCAGTGCTGGGGGAATGGTTGGACTCAATGATCTTAGAGGGTTTGTCCAACCTATAGGATTCTATGAGTCTTACCACACATTTTCACACCCACCCCCACTCCTTTCTGTCTGCCCCAAGCCATCTACAGGTAGGGAAACAGTGTTTATGCCACACTGTCAGCAGAAAACCTCACTTTTCAGAAATAATTACCTTCTTATAGAGAGAATGTTTGGCAATTTTGACACACTCACCTTTGACAAAGGCTCCCACTCTGTGGACAGGAACAGAGCAGGCTCCATGGTTAGGCAAAACTTCCTTGGGAATGGGGACTGCAGCACAGCTTACTTGTAAGCAGCTTTCAGAACTGAGGTGGTGTTTGGGGGCTGGGTGTTGAGCAGAAGACTCTGGGGTTTTTATGTCACCAGCNAGGTGGTGTTTGGGGGCTGGGTGTGGAGCAGAAGACTTGTTTAAATACTCTGGGTTTTTTATGTCACCAGCTTTTAACCTAGTTTTTATTTTTTCTAGAGTTTTATCCCTCTGCTTTAAGAATTAGGAAAAGGTGGAAAAAAAAATTAACAAGCTTATCCTCTTGAAAGCCATGCAATAGGGAAGAAATAACTTTTAAAAAGTGAGAAGAAACCCCAACAATATACCCTAATAACAGAAGAAACCCCACACAACAGATGCTTTTGTTTTTTAGCCTTATTTCCCTACAGTATCCAGTGCAGCCACTCAGCACACACAGACAACAAATGGCACAAGCTTACAGATGTACATATTTGACTCGTCCCTACTCATAGTTTTGACCAATTTAAACCAGCTTGGGGAGTAGGAACCCACAAAGCATGAAGTTCCTAAAATTTTGTGAAGCAAAAGGTAAGAACAGGTAAGAGCTTACTAATACTGTTATGAAGGCAAATGCTAACTAGCAGCATCAGAACTAGCATAGAATACAGGCACAGCAGTAAGGTCAGCTCAGCTCCAAGAGCCACCTGCTCCATCAGCAACAGGAGAATCCCTGTCATGCCTACCTGCTCCAGGAACAAGGTGATCTTCCATACTACCCCAACAGATCCACGAGGAGCTTACAGCCAGAGCCAGGAGACAACACAGTCCTGCCCAATCCCTTTCACACAAAGCACAGGTAATTTCTGGGTGCTGAAGAAAGTTTTATATATATATATATATATACATATACATACACATACACACATATATATAGTACAATTGTTCTGTAGTTGCAATAGCTAATGTTAAAATAAATTTTAAAATATCTAAAAGAGAGAACTACTCTGCTGGGAATACAGCACCGACTGACAAACAGGAGAGTAAGGCTTTGGCCCCAGTTGATACATCCTGAGAATCAAATGGACACAAATATGCCATGGATAGCCAGAGGGACATCAGGGATGGACACAAATATGCCATGGATAGCCAGAGGGATATCAGGGACACCTGTTTCTCCAGGGTCAGCATGTTTCTGCATTTTTCTGAGCACATAAATAATCCTCCCTCACAAGTAACCCTTATGAAAGACTTATCCCAAATTAAACTGACAAAACTGGTCAATAGCTGCTTGCATGTGTATGTTCAGACTTGGCACATTAATTAATAGCTGCTTCTTTTTGTGAGACTTCTGCCCTTTGGCCTCATGCCAAGAATGAAACTACATGGCTAAATTAATGAGTGTCCATGACAGGATGTGGAGAGCTGAGCCATGGGGGTGAAATGATTCCTAAGTAACACAGAGGGACTCAAACAGGGAACAAGTTCACACCCCTTGGCCCTTCCTGCAGCAGAACCAGAGCAGAACTCCATTCTCCTTCCTTTTCCGACTTCACAAAAAGCTTTGATTCCTTTGCCTGTTCGTAGACCTCATAAGCCAAGGTGTCATGCTGGAATAGGGATGTTTATGTGACAAGATGATCGTATTTTGTGTGGCTAGAAGGCTGGTCCTTTAAACTCAAAGCTCCAGCAATCCAAGGATCCAACAGGTAAGACCTCTGTGAAAACCTTCCAGCAAGGTACAGTTGATTTAAATACAAAGATATGATCTCATTACAGGGGTATTGGATACCAGCCCTCTAGCTAATTGATGTTTTCACTCAAGTACCTCAAAGTGCTGGATGGTTTGATCAAGGGCAGGGAAACAGAGGGATGGGGGAGGAAATCAGAGGGATGTGTGGCAGCTGCTGGCTGCTGCCCAGGCCCATCCGTCCATACAGCAACAGGTTCCAGGGTTGTTCCCCTTGCTACAGTCACCTGTGCTACCTTGCAGCACCAGCTCACCATCAGAAGCAGCAGGTTGTGACAATGACAAAGGCGTTGTGTGCCAGCGCCACGGAAAAGCTGCTCCTGTTTTGTCCACTGCAGCGAATAAATGCAGGGCCAGTGTTAAAGCTGCCTGGCAACAGAGGCTGGGAAAACTGGTTTTGTTTTTTTTTTATTTCGCCTTTGAAAACGTGAATCAGTCCCTGACATTAAAGCACGTGGAGGAAAACCCAACCCCGCAGAGGCAGCTCCCTTCCCCTCGCCTCGCCTCTGCCGCTCCCGCACGGCCCGGTGCGTTCCGAGGGCCTGGCACCCCGCACAGGGGTGGGGGGCACCGGCAGCCCCGGGGCGCGCCCGGTCCCGCGCCCTTACGGAGAGCAGCGGGCAGGAGAGGAGCCGAGGGCGGGCCTCCCCGGTATCTCGCAGCGCGCTCCCGGACACAGCCCCGTGAGAGCCGGCGAGGCGGAGCCGAGAGGACAAAGGCGGCTCCTCCCGTCGGCGGGCACGGGGGTCCTGGGTCCGCCCCGCCGCGG
>VYXB01008903.1:210691-299299 GCA_013397135.1 Pachyramphus minor | reverse complement strand
GCTGAGGAGCGCGTGGAGGGGCGCGGAGCACCCGGGGAGGTGGGGGATCTCTGAGGCGTGAGGAGTGAGGCGAGGTGTCCCTGAGGGGAGTCGGGGTGGGGGGCAGCCGTGGGGCCGCATCGTGAGGGGAGCGGGAGGTGCTGGGGTGGGCTCAGCCGTCGCCAGGGTGGAGAGGAGGGTCGTCGAGGAGTTCTGCTGGGGCAGCGCTGGTGGGGGAGCAGCCAGGGATGGTGCAGGGTTGGGGTGTCCTGAGCGGGAAGAGGTGCTCTGGGGAACTGAGCTTTGCCAGCGAGTGTACTGGGGAGAGGGGAGCAGAGGGGTACCCTCAGCGAAAGGATTGATGGGGAGCAGCAGCAGGAAAGGGGTGTCTGAGGATGATGCTGTGGGTTGTGCTGGGGAAGATGCTGGGAGTGGTGGTGAGGGGATAGAGCTATGGGGCTAATTATCATACTGGGGAGCATGCCGAGTGACAAGGTGGGGAAAATGGTGCTTGTGACTTGCTCAGTGTATATCATTAAAGTGAGGCTCCTTGACACATCTGGAAGGCATTTCTGTAAAGAATTGAGAAATGGGGTTTGCGAGAAGGGGCTGGCATACTTAGAATAGGCCATCAGGTTCAAGGAGAACTGCAAATCAAGGAGAGGAAAAAAAGGTGCAAGCAACTCTTCAGGGGGATGAGGCAGGCTCTGAGAACCTCACATGAGAGCTGTGGTGTTCTTGCTTGTCGCAGTTAACCAGTGGATGAGAAATCATCGCCTTCCCGCTGTGCTGCAACATCCCAACCCTCCCTGATTTTGCAGAAGCGAATGTCTGACCATCCTGTAGGCATGGCTCACCTGAGAGAATTTGCCAGCCAGGTAAGTGGTGATTAAAAATTTGTTTTAAACTCATTTCAAGGGCAAACGTAATAGTGTTTGCTCTTGATATGAGATTTTCAAACAAATCACCAGAAAATCACTTTTTGCCACTCTTTATCTCTCTTGTACACAACTCAGCTTATTCCTGTTAACTGACTGACTTGTGCACATGTGCTGGTGTTGACTGATAGTGTTGTGTTGCCAGACATATAGAAAGGTACCTCTTTACCCAGAAAAACAGTGCTTGTAACCTCACTGCAGAAATGATATTTGATACTGAGCAGTAGCTCTTCTGAGAGATCTCAGCCTCCGTGGATGCAGTTACATGCTGCTGTTGTGATGGCATTTTCATAAGAGGAATGTGGAAGGATGATGTCATGACTTGGGACTAAAAGCTAAACCACATTAACAGTATTGGCTTGCATCTTCTTCCCTCTGAGTTGGGTTGTGGGGTGTGTTTGATTATTGGCAGATGTCAGTACCAAATGTAGGTCTCCCTAAGCCATGCTTTGTGAGAATTTGGGGTATTTTTCTGTTCTCCTCCTAGGTGTAGAATTACTAAAAGCTTTAGTGGTTTGAGAGGATGTCTTCTCTGAACCTTTTCTGATTTAAAATTGATTTGCAATGCATCTTAGTTTGCACGCTGTTTTTCACATCCGCTGTTTCCCCAAAGTGTGTGTGGAATTAAATGCAAATATAGTGCCTGAGTGACTCAGTGTGCAGGGAGAGAAAGGGAAGGATACTGTCTGGTTAGGGCTGAGAACCGAGTTCTGTAGCTACAGAGGAGGTTGCTCTGAAGTTTTCTTATCAGAGTTCCACTGGTCTCAGCTCTGAATTTATTATGGAAATGTGAGGCATTCTTAGATTTTGTCATCCCATGCCTCTCTGGTCTTGGAATAGGAAACCCATCCATGTTGTCTGTTCCTGTGGTCTTTTCAGGAATCCTTTGTGCAACCTTGAAATGTGTGTAACCGAGGCTTGCTGTGAGGGCAGTAGGAACTGGCCTGAAGTTCTGTTCACCAGGATTTAGGGAGCAGTGGGAAGTACTGTGAAAATCGAGAGACTAAGACTTGGATTGGGATGTCAGAGGCTTGACTTGTCTGATTCCCAGTTCTGGTGCTGATGGGCAGGGTTACCTTAGGCTGATCCCCGGGTTGTTCTGCGTCTGTGCCTCCATTTCCCAGGCTCAGGAAGCTGTTTCTCTCTTTCCTGGGCTGCCCTTTGCTGTGTACATACAGCACTGTAGGTCTTCAGGCTTTGTCTGGAGCTCTATCTGCCAGGTGATATATTTGCATTACCCTGTTTAAAGCTCTGATCTGAGCTCTGTTTCGAGTTTCGTTGTTCCTTATGTGACCTTGAAGGAGCCATTCGGGTTTTTTGGCTAAGTAATGCTTTACTCCCCGAAGCAAAAGAATACTGCCTGTGAAGTGAGCTGGGAGTCTTAAATTAGTGTGTATCAAAGTGTTGAACACAAACTTCCCTCTTGTCTATAGCCCAGAAATTCAAAACTGCCTCAGGTTTTGACAGTTGCAAAGAGCTGGGCACAGATTTCACACAGAAGGGAAACTTTCAGGTGGTTCCAGATACAAGGCTGATTTCCTCCAAGAGAACACAATGCCTGCTGCAGACACCTCTGCTGGTGGCCCAGAGGTGAGTGTGCAGCGTGCAGGGTAGGTAAATGCTGGGTGGGAAGTTGGGGAGCAGAGGAGGCAATGGGGAAAGAAGGTTTATTAATATCAACTTCCTCCTTCCACTGTGTTTTGGCAGAGGAAAGTTATGTTTGTTTGGCCGTTTGGAAAGTGCTCTAGTCAGAAATAACACTAAATGCTTCTGTAGTTCCATATAAACCCTTGGAGGTTGCCAAGATCCCCATCTGCCTCAGCTTGTAAAGTATTGTGGCCTTGGCAATCTTCTGTTACAGACCTCTCCTGTATAGAACAGTGATTCCAATTCCAACCTGCCACAGACCAAGGAATTCTCATTTCCAAAAGTGTTTAAACACCCCTCAGTGTTTTATGCAGCAGATGCAGGCGTGATTCTTGCTCTTGAATATTTTGAGAATGAGATCCAGCTGGACATAGCCCAGACAGAAGATCTTCAGCTGGTTCAAGTGGTGTTTGCTTCTGTTCCCAATACACAGCTTATCTTTCCAGGCAGAAGCTTTGAAATGAGGGCAGATACTTACTGTAGGCTTTCTCTAGTCTCCTCTCAAAGACTATGGATATCACGTCTCTGCAGCTGGAGGTGGCAAAGTTGCCAAAACCCATTCTTTCCCCATGAAGCAGCTGGTGTCACTGCCAGGCTTGTCTCATAACACACTGCAGTTCCTAATTCCTGATGGCTGCAGTGAGTTGCTCCGTTTTAAAACATGGCATCATCAGTCAGGATGGCAAACACCCCCACACTTGTCAGGACCTTCTTTCCTGTGCTGTGAGATTAGATCCCGGAGGGCAGAAGTGGAGCACATTACTAGGAGATTGTCATCATCCCTCTCATACTTTTTTCCTTCCTGCACTTCCAGCAGAGATAGTGCATTGTGTGCTCCCCCTCCAAAGTCTGCCCAGGCCTGCCTGAACCTTCTCTGGCGCCTGACTGCTCTCAGTGGGGAGGAACAGCATGAGGCTTTTTGCTCCAGAACTGCTGTGTAATAAACATTCAGTCAAGCAAAAAGGTACAAGTGACCATTCCTTAACAGTTTTACATGTAGTAGTAGCACAAAAAGCAGCAGCTGCTGGCCTGGAGCTCTGCTTTGCAGCCCTGGTGGGTTCTGTGAATGTGGAAGAAAATGGGAAGAACCCTAGCTGGTGAGCAGTTGTAAAGGTGACAGGTGCTAATAAGCCACTTTGTGTTATCTATGCTCATTTAAGCAGGTGTAAAGCATTTCATCTGGATTATGGTACTTCCTACTAATGAAGTTTTCTAGGTGCCTTTGTAGCAGTGCAGTTCCAGAGCATGGATTTGCAGCCAGGGTGATTCTCTGACAAGACAACTGGCACTGAGATAATTCACTTTTAGGAGAGGGGTGGATGTTGCTTCTTACACCCCTCACTGTGGTGCTCTGCAGGTGCAAATGTGTTGGGGTAGGGGAGTGTCAGGCTCATGGAGTGTCTTCTTCTCCTCCTCTGCCCCTCCAGCTCAAGCTCCCAAGCGTGAATGTGCAGTGCAGTTCCATAGCTCTGCATTCCTGGCAGAGGAATAGCATTTGTGCTGTTGTCTGGTGCGTGCTGAGATTTTTATGCCTGTGGATCTGAGCATTTGTTTGTCAGCAGTGAGTTACCATGTGGCAGCTCAAAACAGACTTTTTTTAATGGACAAGGGCTTTTGAGCAGATGTCCTGCAGGCTAGCATAATTTTATATATCTTAGTTTGTCATGGGAGTTTAGGATTGCTGAAAATGCCAGCTGGCAATGTCTTCTGTGGTTTCCACAATGATAGTTCACAAGGTGTTCCCCTGGGCAGACACTGACCTGCTTACATCAGGGATGGGCCTGGTTCCTCCTCCCTGCTTACAGAAAGTGAAGAAATTTGTCAGCAGACTCTGGTCCTGCAGCAGCATCCAGAGACTGTAACCATGGCTGGAATGACTCTGTACCTCTTGGCCCTATACTGGCTCCCTGGGTTCTGGCTGCTGCTGGGTCTGACTTGTGTGATTTTGGCCACTGTGTCAGTGGATATATGTCCTCAGGTCTTCCATAAAGTCTGATTCCTGCCCTGTCACCTGAGAGGTCTGAAGCATTTCCAGGTCAGTTTTGAAGTGGCAGATATTGGGAAGGTAAATCCAATACCTACAAAGAAAGTTTCCTGTTTCACCCTTATGTGGTGGGCTTGTCTCTTCTGCCCATCATTGTTCTTTTGTTTTCCCTAGTCCCTTGGGCAAAATCTCTGTGTGCTTGTCAGGAAACTTTGTCTCCTTCACCCTTCACCACCCCTACCTGAACTGCTTTGTTCCACAGAAGACAGGATAAACCAACATTTAAGTCTGGAAGCTTGTTTCCCAAGCTGTCCATGATTACAGAGCCTGCCACATAAAGTGGTGGTTGTCCCAAAAGCTGCCTGCCATAGCTTATGTTTGGTGTCCCGTTCTTGAGGAATCAGTCCTGATTCTCTGATGTGCCATGCCAAGCTAGGGAGGGCAGCAGTCACTTCCACCTTGCTGTTTCTTACCTCATGGATAAGTTATTTATATGGGAGAGGAGGAAGGATTTCTTGCAGCATAGCTTCCCTGCAGGATGTGGGTAGTGTTTCCTTTAGGAGCTGAGCAGGTGCTTTGAGGAGATGATCCTCTTTCTCTCCCTTCTCCCTGATATGTGGGAGTGGCTGATGTGGTGAATGGCATTTTTAGGATGCAGCAGGTGACTGTGCAAAGTAACATCTGGGGCACGTTGTTGCCCCTTCCTCCAAATAGGTGAAGAGGTGGAAACTGCTCCTGCTCTGTAGTGAGCCTGGACTAGCCAGACTGTTCTCCCTGCCTGAAATCATCGTTCTCATATTGTCTCCTGGCATTTCTCAAGCTCAAATCCTCTTCCTTGACCCTGCCTCCTCTCCAGTCCCTGTTATGTCTCTCCAGTTCTTTTCATGTTTGCACATCCCCTCCAGTCTGTTTCCAGTGCATTTGTTCAAAGTACAGCCTGTTTAGGTGTTGCTATGGATGCAAAAGGATATTTGGTTACCTTTCTGTATCTTGGACTGGAGTTTGTATGGAAATCCTGTTAAGTGAGCTGACTGTAAAGCTCACTTGGGTCTGGCTTATAGCAATGCACTGGGCACAGAAAGCAAACAACCTGTAATGATGGGCTGGCTTAATCATTAAGCAGCACCTTGGGCTGCTCAACGATGGCCTGCTGCTAGAACCTGGTATGAGATGGAAAAATGCCACTTCCCTGTTCTCTGATAAAATCTGCCAGCTCAAGGCGCTTGCAAGGGAGTGGTCTTGTGTTAGAGGTGAGACTGAGAAGTTCTGCGTGTGAAAAACTCCCTAAAGCAGCTTGGCTGCTTCCTGTAGGTCAGGCCATATTTTCCAGATTATTTTTTAACTATTAAAAAAAAAGGGCAGAAAAACTAATCACAAAAAGCATTTTAGTAGCACAAAGCAGAGCAGGACCTCCTGCTGTGCAGCTGGACTGAATAAAAGAGCATTAGAAAGTGATTGTGGTTTGTCTGTTTTTATATCCATACTCATCTTAATAAAGAGTTAACTGTGCAGCTGCTGTTGGAATCATTATTTCTCTGTTAGTAGCTTCCCAGTTGATGTGCTTGTTTAATGAAGGAAATGCTATTTGCCTTTGCATCTGGGCGTGCCAGCCATGGGAAAGGCTGTTGCAGAAAAGCAGGTCAGGCAGATGGAGTGTCCATTCAGCTCTCCTGCCTCCTCCTTGCTGCTGACCTTCCAAAAGATATGAGGTTCCCTCTGCAAGCATCTGAGGAGAGCTGGGCTGGGCACTGCCTGGAAATCAGGCTGCAGCAGAGAAGACAGAACTGGTATTGATACTGTTGGAGTATTTCATCCTCCAGACAAGTAGGGAAGGGTGCAAATCTCTCAAGTCATTTCAGTCTTTGAGTGCAGGGAGCCTGACTAGGGAAACGTTCTTATGGCCTCTTCCTTGTTGTTTTCATTGCCAAAAGAAGGCTGGTTCTGGTACACCTTGCTGGTCTCTACTGAAGTGTGAGCAGCTGCTTGCTCGTGGAGCTGCTTTGGCACCAGTTAGTGCCTCCAGTTGAGCAGTCCTGTCCCAGAGGGGCTGACACTTTCCATAAAGAGACTTGCTGATGTTCTCTTGCTGGACTTCTCTATCTCTCCCACTCCTGCAGCGTCATTGAGCCTGTGGAAAAGGTTTCTTTAGTTCTTTAGTTCTAATCTGTGTGAGGTTTCTCAGCCATTTTTGGATGTGTGAGTTTCAGATGAATTGATGAACACAGTAGGTGCACAGGTATGGAGATGAGCTGTATGGGTGTGTGTGGTGCTCTGCAGCCCTGGGATCTAATGGGATTTTTCTGTCTCTGCTTTCTGGTTTAGCACTCCAGAGTGGACCCTGAGGAGCTGTTCACCAAGCTGGAGCGGATTGGCAAAGGATCATTTGGTGAAGTGTATAAAGGGATCGACAACCGCACCAAGGAGGTGGTTGCTATCAAGATCATTGATCTGGAGGAGGCTGAGGATGAGATCGAGGACATTCAGCAGGAGATTACGGTGCTCAGCCAGTGTGATAGTCCCTACATCACCCGGTACTATGGCTCATACTTGAAGGTAGGACAAACCATGGAGATTCCTTGCCAGCAGTTTGGGAATGGTGTGGGCTCCTCTGTGGGTGCTGCAGAGGATGGTGGCACTGGAAGATGCCCAGTGTGTGAGTGTCAGTGTAGCAACAGGAACAGCAGTGGCTCTGCTCTCTGCATTGGTGTGCTCTTAACAGCAGACTGGACTTTAAGACACTGCCAAGCACATGGAAATGAGGTGCTTGGTACAGTGTGGTACCAAGAGCAGGGCACTTCACTGGAGAGAAAATTGTTCATTGAAGATTGACCTCTCCCTCACCTGACCATTCCTGAAAGGAAGTTTGTGGAATACTTTACCAGAATAGTACAGTCTAAGGTAGTACCACTGACTGATTCATGTCTCTGGAAAGAAGAGAAGGTTGAAACTGTACTTTGATGAAATGCTGATCACAAGATCACAGAAATGGTGAAAAGAATAGGAATATGGAAGAGTGCTGATACTGCTGCCATTGGGAACAGGTTTAGGAATCCCTAATGGAAGCTACTAGTAGTGATAATCCGAGGTGTTCTCTGCATACTGTCTGCTGGAGGTGAAAGTAACACTGGGACTGCGACAAACAGTTCCTGAGCTCTTTGGATCCTGGATATTCCTTATATATTTTTCAAAGGTCAGAATACATTTTCTCAACCTTCTGCTGTAGTTTCATGGGCCTGGTGTTTTTTTCTACCATGATCTTGTGAACCTCAGCATGGAAATCTCTTTTCTGAGGAGTAAGAGTGTCTTGCCAGTTATACCCTTCAAGATGGCAGCCCTGTTAATGAGATCAAAGGCTGCAAAGCTCCCCTGCCATTGCCAAGGAGGAGTTATGCTGGATGTGCTGTTGGAGACATGCTAAATGGCTCCAACCTGAGAATAAGCTT
This sequence comes from Pachyramphus minor, assembly GCA_013397135.1. Lineage (NCBI taxonomy): Eukaryota > Metazoa > Chordata > Aves > Passeriformes > Tyrannidae > Pachyramphus > Pachyramphus minor. The sequence continues at coordinate 291,308 of VYXB01008903.1, read as the reverse complement.
TATTCTGTGGGCTGTGCAGTCTGGTGCCTGTAGGGACACTTGCTTAGGTACAACTACAGACTGAGAGTTAGAAGTGTACTGGAGCCAGATCTGCCTTTATAATACTGTGTCAGCAGAAGAGAGGGAACTGGAAGCTCCTTCCTTAAGCCTCTGAGAGCTGTGGTGTGCAGCATCTCTTGGATTGTGTACAGGACTACTCCTGTGTCTTGCTGCCTCCTGGGCGTTTCACTTTTCTGTCTGCTTTTATTACTGTCTTCACTCTTGACTTGTGCTCTTGCTTGCAGGGCACTAAGCTGTGGATAATCATGGAGTACCTGGGAGGAGGTTCAGCCCTGGATTTGGTAAGTACATGGCAAAACTCTGCACTATGAAAAACATTGTCTGGAGCCTTGGTTTGTGAAATGCCCATAAGCCAGACACTTACTTGCCACATACCATTTTTTTGTCAGTCCTATGCCTGAGGGCTGCACAGTGCAGGACAGAAATGCTGGTTATGCTTATCCCAGGACAGAGAAAGTGTTTGCACAGAGCTCAGCTGTCCAAGCACTGTCCTCCAACATGCTGTGCTGCTGTATGATGGGAAGAGCCAGTGAACTGAAAAGTGACAGCAGCCAGTTGTATTTGAGCAGTGTGAACCTGTACTTCACCATGTCAGAGTTACAGTATTGCTCAGTGCTTGCATGGCTCAGCAGGGACGTGGTTTGTGATCAAGTTACCCCAAATGTTAAGAGAATACAAAGGCAGAATATGCCCATAGGCAAAGTTCTGCTCTGCTGTGTTCTGTCATGGGATTTTTCTCTTTTCTTTAACACCTGTTTTTCCAGAGCAGTAACTTGTCATGTAGGGGGAAAATGCTGAGCCTGCAGTGACTCAGAGTAACATGTAGTGCAGGGCTGTCATCAGCAGAAGTCATCTGAGTGTCAGAGCCTTGGTTATTGCACTGGGAAAACAGGACTTGGTTAGAGGAGAATTGATGGAAAGAAGAAGAGCTTTGATACAACACTGCAAAGCCTGAGGGTTGATATTGTCTCTGGGCTATTGCAGAGGCTGAAATTCAGGTCTTGTGTGCTGGCAGAGAGACTTGAACAAGAGAAACTGTTAAGATATTCTGTTCACCAATGCAAGAGTTGACCATCCTGCTGTTTGTTTGGGAAGCCTTTAATAGACTGATAGACTATCAGAAAATCCCCCAAAGTTTTTCCATTTAATGCTGCCAGGTGCAAAGTCCAGCATTCTGCTTGCAGAATGTGCACCAGGCATACAAGTAGGTACTTCCTGCTGAGTATGACCTTCTTGGCCAAGGTTTCCGAGTAATAAACTGAGAGCCTGAAAAATCCAAGGCATCAGTCACCCTCTTTTAAGTCATCTTTCTGCCCTTTATCAGCTGAAGCCGGGACCACTGGAGGAGACTTATATAGCTACTATCCTGAGAGAAATCCTGAAAGGTTTGGATTATTTACACTCAGAGAGGAAGATCCACAGGGACATCAAAGGTAAGACTGGAGAGCTCAGGTCCCTTTCTTGTCAGGGGCATTAGTAACATAAAATTCAGAAGTATTATACAGTGATAATCTGTGAGATTTCAAAGACTGTTTCTCAGTGCTGCTTTTCCTGTTAGTTCTCTGTTTTCTGAATCTGATGCTGTCACTGTATCACGACTCGTGCTTTTCATGTCTTTAGCTGTTTAGAGTAACAGGATCTGTAGCTCTCCTCTGGCACTTGGAGTTTGGACAGGCAGGGAGCTAAAGCAAAGGAGTGGATGAAAGGCATGCTCAGATATTAGCTGACTCATGTCTGGACATTTGCTTTGCAGCTGGACCCCGAGGGTGTGTGTGCTGGTCATCGTGGTTATAGCTCACAGTGAAGGTGAGCTGTCCTCATGCAGGGTTCACAGCCCTAGAAAATGAGGGCAGCTTGCATCAGCTTATCCTGTTACTGGTTTTTATAGTCATTGGCCATGTGCAGTGTCGAGAGAGCTGGCATCTGCCTCCTGAAGAGCAGTGTCACAGCGAGCCCAGAGCATCAAAAGACAGTGGGAGGATGGAGGGACAGTGCTGGGGAGCCATGGCCAGTGCTGGATGCTCACTCCTCTGACCCTCCCACTGCAGGAGGGGAGGGGAGCAGGCAGAGCACAGAAACCTCGTGCAGGGAGATAAGGAGAAAAGATTCCATTCTGTATGTGAGAGACTGCACATTTCTAGGGCTGCAAGACATGCAGGGCTGTTGGCTGCCAGCAGTGGGAAAATGCTGGAAGTTTGTAAGTAGGGTCTCTCTCATGATGAGAGGCCTACAGAAAACCCCCATTCCCAAACCTCCACAATGTTACTGTCTTATGAGTAAGTGGGAAGAAGCACAAGACGGGGACTTGAGCTCTTCAGAAGGATCTGCAGTTTCACCTGTGCTAAACGCTACTCCAAAAAAATCAAGACCATTAGGGGCCATGTTGTCCTCCCTTCTTTGTGTGGCCCTTCACATCTACTCCTTGCTCCTACCATGGCAATATTCCTGTTATGATCCAGCCAAGTGCATGAACTTGTTCCATGTTAGCCAGTGGATTTCAGAGCACGAGAATGGGTTTGAGGCTGAAAATCCAAGCTGAGGGTTATCATTGAGGGAAAAGGGGAATGGAATAGGATGGCCCTTCTCAGTGTTCAGTTCTGTGTGGGCTGGAGATTCAGAAGGCAGCAGACTTAATGCTTATTTGTGTGAACAGCTGCCAACGTGCTGCTTTCGGAACAAGGAGATGTGAAGCTGGCTGACTTTGGGGTGGCTGGGCAGTTGACAGACACCCAAATCAAGAGAAACACCTTTGTGGGGACGCCGTTCTGGATGGCACCAGAGGTCATCAAACAGTCTGCTTATGACTTCAAGGTGAGCTTGGGAGCAGGAGGGTTACTACTTGGGCCTACTGTACATGAGGGCTGGAACAGGGATTGGAAGTGCTGCTTGCTACAGGAATAATTCTTTCCTGTTATGGTTCAGGGTCTCCTGGAGAAGTTTGTGTATTGGACATGAAATGCTCCATCTGATTTTATTTAATTAGCCTTTTGGCTGTTGTAAAACTGTGTGCTTTCATGTTGTAGAATTGCTCCTTGTTCTTCTGCTTTCAGGCGGACATCTGGTCCCTTGGAATTACAGCCATTGAACTAGCAAAGGGAGAGCCTCCAAATTCTGACTTGCATCCTATGAGGGTTCTCTTCTTGATCCCCAAAAACAATCCTCCAACACTTGAGGGTCACCACAGCAAGCCCTTCAAGGAGTTTGTGGAAGCCTGTCTCAATAAGGATCCTAGATTTGTGAGTATTGCTGCCCACCTGTGGGCACAGTGATCCTTGTGGGTCCTTTCCAGCTCACAATATTCTGTGATTCCACTTGAAGTCAGTGTGGGGATGATTAGATGTGACATGCTTTGCTTATCTGCTCCAGAGGCCAACAGCTAAAGAATTGCTAAAGCACAAGTTCATCACACGCTACACCAAGAAAACCTCATTCCTGATGGAGCTGATTGATCGATTCAAGCGCTGGAAGTCAGAGGGCCACGGAGAAGACTCCAGTTCTGGTGATTCCGAAATGTACGTGCGTGTTCTGCACAAAGCCTACTACAGGCAGCTCAGGTCCTTTTCCCACCAGGGTTGGAGATCTTATGGTAGCTCAGGGAGAAGACCTGTGAGCATCAATTTGTGGGAGCAGGTGACTGCTGCCTGAAGAACCAGGCTGTTACCTCTTGTTCAGTGGAACCCAGTTCTCTGTTCTGGTCTTAACCTGTGGAGTCTCTTGGCTGAGTGTAGGGAGTTCAAGTACTGACAAGAAACACTTAATCTGTGTGTAAATAGTAAAACAGGGCTCTTGTTGCCTGTATTTTATGCCCATTTTGTTAAGTACAAGAGCAACATGCCTTAGGGACCCGTGACAAGAGCTGTGTTTGTGTACTCATGGGTAGAGCTTTGCTGCTGCTGTGCAGGACAGTCAGGGCACTTTATTCCCAGACTGGTGTCACAGAGCTGCTCTTTAACTGTAGTGGCAGTGCCTCAAGTGACCAAGGACTCTGGGAGATTGGTTTGTAACATCTAAGCCTGGGCCCTGAAATTCTGAGCTTGTATTGTCTTGAAATTCTCCTAAATTTAATTAGCACTAGAAACTTCTTCAAGCTGGGTAGAGTAAAAAGGTGACTGTGATGATTTGGAAACATGATGTAGTACTTAGCTCAGATCTCTCTGATGCTGTGTATGTGCTGTAGAAGTGGTTTCTCTTTAGGATTTTTTTCTGGGATAAGGAAATGCCTGGAGCTTTGCAATGATGGGGCAGAGCTTGTGACTCCAGGAATGCGTGGGCAAACCCCTGGTGTACGGAGCTGAGGATTTGTGTTGACCTTCCCCTTTTCATTTGCAGTGATGGAGATGCAGAGGATGGAGACCAGGGTCCAATCTGGACATTCCCACCAACCATTCGCCCCAATTCCTTGAGCAAGCTGCACAAAGGAATGGCTCTTCATGGTTCCCAGAAGGTTTGTGCGCTGTCTGGTCTTTCTGAAGTGGACTGAACTAACACAAGCTTTGGGATGTCTTGGGGAAGCCACAAGACACTCATGTTCTGTCTAAAATTTACTTCAGTCTGGCACCAAGGGCTGGTGCTCCAGAACTGCCTCTTCCCCTCTCAGAGTACTGTGACCTGTGGCTTTCCTGAGACCTGGTGAGGGGACTGCCATGGAAGTGCTGTGAATTCACCAAAGGCTTAGTACTTTGTGTGCCCTGGGAGCTTCTGCCTGTGCTTCTCACTTCTTTTCCTGTTGCTTTCCAGCCTACTGAGCCCATTAAGAGGCAGCCACGGTCACAGTGTCTCTCCACGCTTGTTCACCCAGTTTTTGGGGAGGTGAGTAGAACCTTCTTGGTGTCTGTGCTGGTTGGAGATGAAGAGATGCCTGACATGGATAAGAAAACCAGAAGAGTTTGGAGAAGGGAGGTGCAGTGAAGTGTCTGGTAGGATTAGGGGATTCTGAAGCATTTGTGAGCTCTTCTGCAGTGGGAGAACACATACCAGCACAGACTGCTCCCATCACAGGCTGCTGGGCAAGCTGAAGGTCAGGGCTGTGGCATCAAAGGCTGGCAACTGATCTGCAGGACAGGCTCTGCCTTTGTTCTGAGGCAGGCAGCCTTTGGTAGGTGGACATCAAATCCTTGGCCTTAGCATCACAGTTATTTTTGGCCTAAGAAATCTGTATCCTTGATGTGTAACTGAGTTGCCCTCCATGCCCCTGCCACTTCTGAGTGAGCAGAGGTGTGTGTGGGTTCCTCCCACAGCTTTGTGTTAGGCAGCAGGTGCCCCACTGAGGAGACAGCAGCCCTTTTTGGCTGGGAACTGTTCACAGTGGGGGACTCGGAGCAGCTGGGGATTTAATGTTCACATTTGTCCTGCTTTCGAGAGCACGGAGAAAAGGTGAGCTCCAGCAACAGGAAAAGCTGATCCTAAAATTGCAGGCAAAGAACTGTGAGGCTTATGTAAAGCCCTTTAATCAGCATGGCCTAATGGGAGCTTAATTGAACTGGACAGTGGTAGGCTGGCAGATGTTGCTTGTTCAGCAGGAGGTTTGATTGTTGTTCAGCTCCTTGAGTGATGGTGAACTGAGGAAGGGGCTGTCATACCAGCACTTTTGGGAAGGAGGTGGGAACTGCTGCAGGGGGTGGAGATGTGGTGTTTCCAAGGACAGACTCCTCCAGGGTCAGCACCAGTGACCTGTCAGGAGTTCCTTCTCGACAGAGGTGTGGCTGTTTGAAATTAATTAATTAATTATCAGTGCAAGTAAGAGGCCTAGTTGGAGTGCACAGAGCATGAAAGATGTGAACTGAGACGTTTCATCAGGGAGGATGCTGCATGGGAGGTCTTGGTGCATGGGCTTCCTTCCCCTGCTCCATGGGTAAAGCTCTCTTGGAGAGGAGTATTGGAGGCCAAGGGGCTCAGGATCCCTGGCATGGCTGTCATTTGCCTCGGCCTCCCAGTCACTAGAAGCAACTGAGACTTTTCTGGAGTTATTAAAAGTGGTGGTGACTAAGTCCTAGTGTTGGATATTTTCTGCCTGTGAGCCTGTGTGTGTCTCTGGGTACTGGGCTGTCATTAGCAGCAAAGGCAACTGTACTGCTTGAGGTACACCTGGAGTTCTTTGTGCTGTTACTGTGAATTTTCAGGGCTGTTGATCCTTAATTTAATTTAAGAGTATGTCCTATTTTGGTAAGGGCTTCAATTGCCATCAGTACCTAGAGGAAAATCTGAATCCCAGACATTGAATTTCCGCCTTCCTGATCTACAGAAAGAGGCCTGCTGGAGTCATACTGAAAGGGAAAGGGCCTTAGTGCTGGACTGCTGGACCAGTGCTTTCTGCAGTGAAATAAGGACCTAATGCACTGTTTCTGGGTTCCAGCTCAAAGATAAGCACAAGCAGACTGGAGGCAACGTGGGAGCCATGGAGGAGCTGGAGAACGCGTTTAGCTTGGCTGAGGAGTCCTGCCCAGGCATCTCTGACAAACTGATAGCACACATGGTGGAGCGGGTACAGAGGTGAGTGTCCTGAGTGTGACAGTGGCAGCTGTGCTCCATGGGGGTGGGAGAGGTTGGTGCCAAGCAGTCAAGACAGACAAAAGTGAATATTGATATTGTGCTGCCTTAATAGTCCCTACGTCACTTTTAACTGCTTTCATGTAATGAAAGCCTGAAAGATGCATGTTGCAGAGCACATTTTGCAAATATACCTATATACATAGGACTTCCTACTGCCCAGGTAGCAAGGACTATGCAGAATCTCATCAGGATCACTTCTGGAATAGTAAGTTTTTGTTAAACTGTTTCATTGCAAAGAATGTGCTTTACAGCACTATGTGCAGCCAGTCACTGCTTGCCCAGCATCAGGTGTACAGGAAATACATAGGAATGTATGTTTTTCCTGGAGGGAATTACATATTAAACCAGGGAAGGAGAGTAATCTGGTAGAATTTAGTTCTTTGCTGCATCAAACTTACCTCCACAGCTGGCACCAAGTTCAGTCACATCCGTGCGTTGCAGGTAGTAATGTCAGACCCTGATCACAGGTTTATTAGGCTTTACTTAACATCATTTTGACTTTTCTCCCTTTCACAGGGAGAATCCTAAATCTCATCCTTTCCTTACCAGCAAAGAAACTTAACACTTGGCCCTCCCTTGGTTAGCAGGCTGGAAGTGTTCTGCCATACATGTGACCAAAGGAGTCATCCCATGCTCTGTCTGCCCCTGACAGAGCAGTTTTTACACCTTTGAACTTGGGCTTTCTAAGCATTTATTTCTGATGGGTTTAAGTTCTTGCCTTGTAGCTCAACTACCCATTGAATAGAACAGAATCATTAAGGTTGGAAAAGACCTCCAGTATCGAGTCCACCCTGGGATCGATCCCCACCTTGTCCCCCAGCCCAGAGCACTGAGTGCCACGTCCAGTTGTTCCTTGGACAGCTCCAGGGATGAGGACTCCACCACCTCCCTGGGCCATGCCATGGCTCTGTGTAGATCCCTCATCTAATGATCTTTTAATGCTGTGAAGAGAACACTCTCATCATTCTGGCTGACCCACAGAGGTCACAGAAGGTGTCCTGGTGATACTGGAAAACCTAAGCATCTGGCTGAGAAGAGGTGCTCACAAATGCACACGGGTGACTGCAGGGCAGATGTTTCAGCATCAATCACTTCTGTCAGCCTAGGAATGACACTCCTGGGTGGGAGCTTCAAACAGCCAGAGCTGACCAGTTCCTCCTGCCCCGATTTTCTTCCTGGCAGGTTTTCACACAGTCGGAACCACCTGAGCTCTGCCCGCTGACACCCACGTTCCCTGCTGCTGTCGTGAGGGGGGAAGGATTTTTTTCCAGCTTCATAAGAACTACATCTCTAATCCAGACCACCATCTGCCGTTGGATGTGACATTGTGTGACGGACTCCAGGACATTTCAGAGCCTTCATGTTAGCCGTGTTTTCATGATAACCCAGGGTGGGGTTTGTGATGCAAGTACAATTTAGACCTTTTGCAGAACCCGAGATGGGTGGTCTAATTGTTTTTACAATGTAATCAATGCAGTTTTTAATTGTTTCCCTATGGATGTGCCCATTTTGGCTTGGTTTGATTCACAGCTTGTTTCTGGTAAATGCCTGGCTGCTGGAAAAGAGGGAGATTCTCTTCCACTGAGATGTGTTCCACAGGCGAGTCTGATGGGTTTTAGCCTCCTGTCCTTCCTAAAGAAGTGTTTGTGAGCAGTCATGTGTGAGTGCAGGGATGTTGGGAAGTTCTCCAGGCACTGGGGCCTCTGGGAGGGCGAGAGCAGCTCTCCAGTTGTTCTGGAGGATCACTTCAACCCCTTCACACATGAGTAACAAAACGCTTTCCAGAGCAGCAGCAGCTGAGCTGATGCACTGCCACCTTTTCCCAGACTGTTGTTTCACAGGAGGATGGATTTGCTGACTGTACTTCTTTTGGCTCTGGGACATCATTTTGTGTTAGGTCTTGGTTCATCTACTTAAGGCAACAGCAAAACTTGCTGTCAGTCTCCGGGAACCAGAAGGCAAAGTGGGTCCTTTTGCTGTGGGAGCTGTGGGGGTTCCTGTCCTTGGTGCTTTCAGCAGCAGAAGCGACCAGACAGGCAGTGCTGGGCAGTGCTGGGCTCTGAGTCGAGCAGACACGCACTGTGCAGGCCCAAAGGGGGCAGAAGGGTTAAAAAAGGGGAGTGGAGGGAGCACAGCAAACAAAGGCACTGGCAGGCAGAGGGACACTGTGTAGCAGTTCTTGAGGCAACAACCTGTCCTCTACAGGAAGGCATAAACTGGCTGGCTGGCAGCAGTGTGGTGGGACTGGGGGTTCCCAAAAGCATCCCCTTCTCAACCTTTCCTTTCTGGCTCCTCCTTCAGCCTGGGATCTAAACTTGCTGCAGCCAGGGCTCTGCTCCAGTTGACAAGCTGGAGTGGTGTTTGTTAGCAGAGCAATTAAAGCATCTGCTGTGTTGGTTGCTTAAGGTATTGCAGCAGAGCCATCCCCAAGGAGCTTTGCTTTCTGTATCATACTAGTTTATAAAGCAAATCTTTAATTCAGGTAAGCGCACAGATCTTAAATCTACCCTTTAAAGGTCTAGAAAAACAGACTTAGGAAAATAACCCCTGATAGCTGGTTGCCTAGAGACTGGCCCCCTAATTGTATAAAGTTTCCCATGAAGTCAGCAAGACCTCAGTTATCCAGATCTTTCTGTCTGGGTCTTTGTGTGTGGATGATGTGGCTCACCCCAGAGCTGCTGAGAACAGAGGCTGGAGCTGTTCAGCTTGGTTAGAAGCAAGGCTTGATTTTTGGTACTTGGATTCAGACCTGCGGATTTTAAGTGCTCAGGAGGACCGTATGTTCCCTCATCCTGGTGTGCAGTGTTCACTTTAGCTTATGACTATCCTTTATTCTTCCTGATGGATAAATCCAGGCTCAGCAACACTATGAACCTGTCCTGTAGAGCAGAGGTGCTGCTGTTGGGTTTTGCTGGATCTCTGCTGCAGAGCAGCATTGTGCTGTGGTGAGAGCCAGCTCAGAGCCTGCAGTGAGGAAGAGCAGAACAAACCCATTTTTCCCTTAGGAGAAGTTAATGTATAGGTAGGAAACTTGGAGAGGGGGAAGGTAGAGGCTGCAGGCCAGCAGAAGGGCTCCTGCTGCTTTTAAAGTTGCTGTTCATGACGGTAGCAAACCGTGTTGATAAGGTACCTGTATTGTTACTCACACTCTCTGCAGTGTAACGAGTAAACTTTTTAAAGGAAACAATCCCCACAACCTTTGTCCAGTACTCAAAGCAACAATGGGTTTAGTTTTTAAAAACATTGAAAGGGATCTGCCACTTTCAATAAAGTAACAAAACAAATGAGGCTGGTGTAACTTTGTGTTATTAGGGGAGAAGGATTGGCTCCAGCTGCTTTTCTCTGCATCCTTCTTGGTCTTCCCCCACATCACCCAGGAGACAGATCCAAGTACTTTGAGCAGGAACAGAGGTAAAGGGCACAGCTGGGGCTGTGACCAGGCTCTGCAGTGCTACCTCACCTTTTCCCCCTTGCAGCCAGGAAGAGACTGACAAATGTGCTTCTGACTCTGCTTTTTTTGGAGGAATTTTGCTACATGCCACGTGGTTGTGCTCACCTCAGCTCAGCAGGCTGTGCCAGGAGAGGTGTGGTGGTGCAGCTGGGCAGGTTCAGTGCAGCAGGTGAGGAGGCAGAGTTGCACAGGTGAGTGCAGCTTGTATTTTGGTGACTGAGGGTCTGCCTTATAAAATGAAAGTCTGACAATGCTCCTCCACCAGTCAGGTGCTACCCCTGCCCAGCAGAGTACTGGGCTCCTGCCATGCCAGCCCTGCTCCCCTGGCACCTCAGCTGTGCCAGTGCTGCCAGGCACTGAACACCTTGTGCCCACACTTCAGCAGAGGTAAAGCTGGGGTGATGCAGCCAATAGGAAAGAGGGAGGTGACTTCTCTGGTGAAACAGTCACTCCTGGGACAGGGGTAGAGAAGGGAGTAGTCACCAGAACAGCTCCAGTCTGTTGCATTAAACATGTGGTAGAAGCTACTGCACAAACTCAGTTGTTCTGGTTTCTTAAGCAATTAAGCAAGACTGTGTTACCCTGGATGAAGGGATGAGGGAAAACTGGTAGGGAGGAGGTTGTTCAGCCTGGAGGAGAGAAGACTCCAGGGTGACAAGGGTGGAATGGCTTTACACTGACAGAGGGCAGCATTAGATTGGATATTAGGAAGAAATTTCTTCCCTGTGAGGGTGGTGAGGCCCTGGCACAGGTTGCCCTGAGAAGCTGTGGCTGCCCCATCCCTGGAAGTGTCCAAGGCCAGGCTGGACAGGGCTTGGAGCAACCTGGGCTGGTGGAAGGTGTCCCTGCCCATGGCAGGGGCTGAGGGTGGTGGTGGGGAGTGGAACTGGGATGGTCTTTGAAATAGTGGATACTAAGCCATGCAGTCCCAAGTGCATCTCCCCTTTACGAACACCATGTTAGCAAGAAACCAGTAAGTAATCTGTTCTTGCCTAATGGTCCTGTTAAGGAAACAGCTCATGCTTGGAGCAAAGACAAAAAATACTCCTGCAGAGTTCTGGAACAGTAAAATATTTTACAGAGCTGATATGCCACTGAAATCCTCACCTCACTGAAAGCTCACCAAGGTGAGGGGGCTGCAGTTTTGCCAGGAATAGCAAAGTTTTTGGCTTTTCTAACCTGAGCTCCTGCTCTTTAAATGCAGAGACATTTGAGCTCAGTATTCCTACCCCAAGAAGTGATTTTTGCTGCCTGCTGTCCTTCCAGAAGCTCCTGTTTCGGGAGTCCTACCTCAGCACATGATTCTAGATGGAGCAGCACTTGGTGCAGGGTGAGCCAAGAACCAGTCTTGGAAAACTACTGAGTAACTTGAATACGGGATGGTGGGCTCAGGAAGAAGAGGCTGAGAGAGTTTTATACCAAGATGCTATTTACTTTGAACAGTCATATTCAGCCACAGTATAACATCTAATCAATCCACATGAATACACCTACAACAGGTAATTAAAAAAATAATAAATGAAGATGCTAATAAATTAAGTACATTTAACTTAGATGGGACAATGGTCTTTGTGACAGCGGTGGGCAAAGGCTGGTTCTGCAGTCACTCCTCTAGGATGCAAATGCCAAGTGAGACAAATCCCTCTGGATTCCCCCTCCCTGCAGTCCTCATCCCACATGTTTGACACCATAACAGAATGCACGTGCTGGCCTCTGTCCTTCCCGTTGTCACAGGGACCTCCACATTCCTCCATCCTCACAACATGCAACACTTTCCTTTTGCTTTCACTGCACCACTGCATTGTTCCTTCTGCTAGTACACAAACACTTTTCTATCTAATAATATAAAGCAGAGTCCCCAGAGCCCATCAAAGCCACGTCCAACAGCATCTTGTGGCACTTAGCGTGTATCTGTCCTTCCGTGGAGGCACCCAAAGGTGACAGCTTTACAAAAACAGAACAAGCTGCGAACTTTTCAGATTTAATACAGAGATTTAATAGAGTTCACAGACACTAATGCTCCATCTGGAATCCAGTGACTTTTACACCTTCAGGAGAAACAGCAGATGGATCCCACCCCAAATTGAAAGGCAAGAATAGGGATTTTCAGAAGTCTTTGCATTACAAAAGCATAAGCAACGGTGACTTTCAGAGAGGCTTGTTCTCCTATAGTGCTTAAATGCCTTGAAAACATCACCCACACCAGAGTGGAGAGTGAATGCCATCCTGTGCCTTACATAATTCCTACTACAGGATAAAGAAACCAGAGCTGTGATATGAGAATAGTGACTGAGTTCAGAGGAAAAACCATGCACCCCCTGCACCGACCCACAATACACCACCGACACCTTGACAGCTCAGCAGAGGTCCAGCTCTCCCACTTCCCTGGGAAACTGCTGTTGGGGCAGCTTCTGAGGAGCAGAGCTGTTCTAGGAGAGCTGCAGTTCCTGTTTGGAAGCCAACACACCTGTGGGTCCCCATTAGTCCGAGACGGCTGTGCCAGCAGGGTGACGTTGCCAGCAGCAGGACAGGGGCTGTGCAGCCAGGGACACCGAGCACCCAGGGCAGGCGATGTCTGGGAGAGGTGAGCGAGCCTGGCACCCGCTGCTGTGAGCCACAACACCACTGGCAGCTGCTGGGTTTCTCCCACGTACGCTGGTCATCCAGTCAAAATGTAAAAACAAGGTGGCACCGGCCTTGAGGGCAGGTGAAGGTGTCACTGTACGGGTACAACGGAACGAGAACCCTTCTGCGCTGTGTGCGCACCGCAGCACTGCTGTTGTGGGGTTCTCTGTAAGTAGGTTCAACTGGAACAGACCTGACCCTCTTCCACACCATCGGGAAGGGATGTGATCCCTGTCTGCAGCCCCCTCACTCCCACTTTCCATACTGGGAGAAACAGGCCTCCTTGAGTCTTTGCTTTATCAACCCCAGAGACTCCTGTTCCCACCTGCCTCTTTTGTTGGTGTTGCCAGCAGAGATCCAGCTCTGCCCTGTGTCAGTCAGTGTGACTGTCCTTCTCCTCCTTGGGAAGCAGCAGGCTTGACCTGGCTGGAGAGCTGGTGGCTCTCTTGATCACCTCCATCCACCTGCCAAGAAAGGACATGAGAAATGCTCAGCCTCTCACTCCCAGATAACCTTGCCCTTTGGTTATGAGCTGTATCCCTTTCCCCAAACCTCCCAAAACAGACATTTTCTTTCTTTACAAGTGCCTCCCTGGCTCCAAGGAAGCCTCAGACTCCTGGCACAGGGCACAGCTCATGGGTCTGGGTGCACTCCCAGCTCTCCCACACACAGAGGAGAGTTCTGGCAGAGGAGAAATCTCCAAATATCATTGGTGGGAAGAGAAAGGGAACATTATTCCTGAGAATGTGCTGGAAGGTCACTCGGACTAGGAGGAAAGAGAGGTCTTGGGATGACCAACCACTGAGTTAACAGCAGGTTATATATACACCAGGATGGAGGAAACAGAAAATTACCTCTCAAAGGTGTATTTGCTCTCAGCCCTGAAGAAATACACGTGGGACTTGAACTGAAGCTTGAAGACATAATCCTTCTGAATCCCATCTGCCTCCCCGGGGGAGCTGACCGTGTAGCCGAGCAGCGGGAGGCTGGCCAAGGGGTAATCATCCTGGAAGAGCCCAAGAGCCACTGTTTTTATAGAGGTATTTGCTCTGTTCCCCTGCCCCTCACTACCACTTGGACTCCCTCTTCCCTCTCTGCACTCTTTCTGTGCAACTCCAAGCACGAAATAGACATAAAAGGTAAAATGGTAAAATAACCCTCCCAAATGAAATGTGCCCTGAAGGCAAGAAGCCAGAATAACCCAGTTTTTGGGTTAATAAACACAGTTTATTGGGTTAGTAACATGAAAAGGTTGAGCTGCAACATGGTTTGTTATCAAGCAGGTGCTGAATGCACCCTGGGCAGGAAAATCCCTGGAACCTGTTGAGCTGAGCCAAAGCCCAGTAGGGAGAGGAAGTGGGCCAGTACTGCCCAAGGCTGCCAGGTCCATCACCTCCTTTAGTCACTCACTGCATGTCAGTAGGTCAGTACCATCAGAATTGGAAACCCTGATTAAATTCCACAAGGAGGGCCCACAGCCTTTCAGAGACTGGCTTTGTTTATGAACTACCTCCCCTTCCACTTGTTACTCTGCTTCAAACAGCAGTGACTGCCCCTGGAGCTGAAAGGCAAACTGCCCCAGGTGCCCCCAACACCCCAAACACCATCTCCTCACCTACCCCTGCTCACCTGGTGCGTTTTGTAGAAAAACAAACAGAAGTTGGTGAAGACAACCCACAGTTTCTGCCACCCATTGCTGTTCTTGAACTTCCTCAGCAAATATCCAGAGAGCTGGTTCTAGCACAGAAGGAAAAGAGAACTGCTGTGAGACCACAGGTTGCCATCCTGCTGCAGGTAAACAGCCCCAGGCTGCCTGCATCAACTACTCCTGCACTTACTGCCCAGTGTAAAAGGTGGTGACTCCCAGGTATGGTGACAGCCACCAGGGTCCATCCCTTCAGCCACCCTTTCTTACCCCCCAACACCCCACGTGGAACACTCTGACTGAGAAGGGAAATAAAGCAGGACAGGAAACAGAGGGTGGCAGAGCTGGGGACAAGTGACATGTGGCAGCTACGCAAAGCCAAGCCAGCGTGGAAGGGGGCTGCAGGGAGGGGGACACCACTGCCTTGGCATCAGTCAGGGGCATGAGGAAACCTACACCATGGAATGGCAGCGCAGGGATTTTGTGACTGGAGAACCAGAGAGGATACACGGCAGATTTACACACAGAACCATTTTGTGAGGCATAGACAGAAGGAAATCCTGTCTCTGCGAGGCAATAGTACAACTCTGCTGCTGAGGACGAGCATCCTCACGGCAGCAAGTGAGCAGTTAGGAGGCAGGACATTTTTCTGGGTATCCCAGGGCTCCTCCCCACCAGCACAGAACGTGAGAGGCATCTTTACCTGGATCATGCACAGGTAATCAGACAGGGATAGGCTCTGGTTCCGGTACCAACAAACATGGGTGATTGTGTTGGGCCGTTGGGCCTGGCCCAGCAAATAGCGAGGAGGAAGCTCTGGAGAAACAGCAAGAGAGCAGAAAACTGAGCAGAGAAAGGAGGAGAGAAACAGAAAAACAGAACGTTAGGGTGAGAGAAGTGATGCAGGAAAGGCGGCTGTTAAAGCAAAAAGGATTGTGAAAAAAATGATGGTGTTAGAACATGGAACAGATCAAAGCAAGAGGGAGTGCAAGAACTCACACGTTCAATCCCAGAACCTGTAGCAGGGTGGGCTCATTATCCAGGCACAGAACTGTGAGATGGTGCCTTTCCCAAGGGTGTCAGCAGGGAAAGGCAGGCCTGTCCTCTCCAACAGAAATCACAGCAGAAACCAGCTCAAGTGCCCAACTTCTGGACCCCCAAGCCCAGGTCACATCTATAGCATTGCTCTGACCCAGCAGACCCACATGCACTCTGTATCAGGAGAACCCAGGAGCTCCAGTGGCCAAACCTTTAACTCCTTCTATTAAAGAAGTTCCTCAGGAGCAGGGCAGGGCAGGGCAGGGCAGGCAGGGACAGGCAGCAGTGTCACAGCACACTGCCCCATTGCTTTTGTCTAGTTAGTGATCTCCTTCTCTCCACAGTATTTAGGGTCCTTCCCACTTCTGGAAGCCTTCCAAGCATGCCAGCCTCCAGGAGGGTGTCCTACCTGCCAAACTGCTGCCTAAAGTGAAACCATAGAGGTGGGGCAAGCAGTATAAGGAGTGCTGAACTGATCTGTCTTGAAATCCACAGGATTCAGTACCCAGACGTGACACCAGTGCTGCATTGCACTGAACCAAATGGCGAGATCCGAGGTTCCAGCAGCTCACAGAGTAAAGGATCCCAGAATTGTTTGGGTTGGAAGGGACCTTAAAGTTTATCTCGTTCCACCCCTCTGTCAAGGGCAGGGAACACCTTCCACTAAACCAGGTTGCTCAGAGCTCCATCCAGCCTGCTCTTGAACACCTCAGCAGGGACACAATAAACAACTCTGCTCAGCATAACATGATGCTGCCATGAAAAGGCACTTGGCTGTTCAGTCCTGCCAGCAAGGGAAGGGCAGAGAAGGTGTATTCCCACTGAACTGAACTCCCTCTTCTTAATTCTGGGTGCAGTACAGCAGCTAACCAGAGCTCAGTACAACAGAGTCAGTCTCTAAAGGGAAATATCATGGAGAGGTAACTCATAGAATCATAGAACCATTAAGGTTGGAAAAGACCTTTGACCAAATCCCACTAAACCATACAGTGAAATGCCACATCCACATACTTTCTGAACACTTCCAGGGATGCTGACTCCACCACTGCTTGGGCAGCCTGTTCCCATGCTTAACCACTCTTTCAGTCAAGAAATTTTCTCTAATATCCAATCTAAACCTCCCCTGGCACAACTTGAGGCTGTTTCTTCTTGTCCTGTCCCTTTTTCCCTGGGAGCAAAGCCTGACCCCCCCTGGCTCCCTCTCCTGCAGAGAGGGAGAAGTCCCCTGGGGTCTCCTTTTCTCCAGGGTGACCCTCCCATGCTCCCTGAACTGCTGCTCATCAGACCTGTGCTCCGGACCCTTCCCAAGCTCCGCTGCCCTTCTCTGGACATGTTCCGGCCCCTCAATGTCTCTTGTGTCATGAGGGGCCCAAAACTGAACCCAGGAGTCGAGGCTCCTCACCAGGGCCCAGTGCAGGGGGATGGTCAGTCCTCCAGCAAGGAGGATGAAACCCAAAGGAACAACTCAGCCCCAGGACATCCTGGGTTTCCTTTCAGCTTTCCCTGCTTTGGTGCCGAAGCAAAGCCCTGCTGCACGGAGAGCGGAGCGTGAGGACGGACACACAGACATGCAGAGAGGGGACAAGCACTGACGGCCCCGTGCTCTCCCTGGAGACGCTGCCGAGGAGGGGCGGGAGCTGGAGGCCGAGGTGGGAGGGACGGAGTGAGGCGAGCGCTGCCCCCCGCGGTACCTCGACGGCCACACTGTGGTCAGTCATGGAGACGCTGGTGTTGCGGTACCAGCACACGTGCATGGTTGTGTTGGCACGGTGGTGACTCTGCCTGTCCAAGGAGCTACGAGAGGAGTGTATGTCTTCTTCAGACTCCTGTTCTAGAGAGACCTCATCAGAGGATCCTGGGGGAGGAGAATCGGGCAGTGGTTTAAGAAAACTGTGCAGTACAAAGAGCAAGAGAAGCTGGGATTCCTGAGAAAGGCTGTTTTCTCTTGCCATGGTCCAGTTTTAAATGTGTCAAGCTGAACTGGTTACACAGCTCCTGTGCACATGGTCTGAGCAGATCAATATGACTTTTGCTACTCAGCTCTGCCTGGGGCAGCTGATTCACAGGACCACAGGATGGTTTGAGTTGGAAGGGACCTTAAAGCTCACCTCTTTCCAACGCCCTGCCAAGGGCAGGGACACCTTCCACTAGAATAAAACCACAGAAGGGTTTGATTCAGTGCTGTGTCAAACAAACAAAAATGACCACACTTCCTCTTGAGTGGGGAGGGACAGCACAGAGTGCTCCAAGAAGGGATAGATACTCCACATTTCAGCACAGTCATAACACCACCAGATAGACACAGGAATGTAAAAGCTGACCTCCAAAGATACCACAGCTTGGACAGAAAAAAATCACTGCATGGTTAAATTAAGAAAAATCTAAGAAACCTAAGAAATTAATAAGCACCTTATAAAATTAACAATTATGCAATGGGAGGATCTCTGCTGCATTTAAAGCTACCTTGAACATCAGCCTAGGAAGACAAGCATATTTCTCCTGATTAAAACCAAAGCCCCATTAACTCTCCATTACCATATGAATTATAATAAATACTTCATTTATGTCATCAAATTCACAACAGGAAAGGTGAAAAGGGCAGGACAACTGCTGCTTTTCCAGGAGGCAGGAAACACCACTTACTGTTGGAGCGGTTGCACACCGAGTTTTCCAGAAGCATCTCGGATTTCTCAGTAGATTTCTTGGCCATTTCAATTGCCACGTTTAGATCTTCCATCCACTTCCCCATCTCCAGGCGAGTACTGCAAGAGAAGCAGTGGGAATGGGGATCCAGCAGCCCAGAGCTGTGACTGAGTGCCCATGTGCTGGAGGGAGGCACAGGTCACCGCCCAAAACAAGGGGCAGTCCCTTTCCGTTAGATAAATCAAAACAAAATTAGAATTTCTCCAAAGCAGGAGCTTTCCAGAGATGTAACTGACCTCACACAGCCTTCATCTCTATACTCAAGCCTTGAAATAAGACTAAAATAACCATCAAACACTTGGACCTTACAGCAAAGACAATGAACAGGCAGGTAGTGGGGCACAGAATATTCCCTCTGGAGCTCTTGGGCTCAGAAGAGGAATCAAACATTTTGGAGATGGGGGGGTATGAGCAATTATTTTTTTGAAGGATAAAAGGCAACCTGAGAGAAATCCCATCTTCTAAAGGGATCTGACATCTCACGTGAGTAAAACCCAGGGTGGTTTTTTTCCTTGGCCCCTCACAGGTTCCATTACAGGATCAGAGATTCACAGCTCCTCAGAGTGTCTCTGAATCCATGGATAGGCAACAGTGGAAGGTTTGACTTTAGACAAGGTCACAATTCTTTTTTTTTTTTTTTTGATAACCATCTCTTTTTTCCTGAAAGTTTTTGAATTTAGACTGAAAATTTCACTAATGGTCTAAGCCCAGCAGCAACTTTTATTTCTGACAGGTCAACTTTGAGCTATTTCAAAGTTATGACAATGTAAAAACTGTATTTTTTTTTCCAAATTTAAGAATCTTTCAAGCATCCTATGATTCACAGCTGCTGAGAAATGGTTGATCTTAAAAAAAAAAAAAAGGACATTTTCAGTTGTTAGACTGGAATTTAAAAAAAAACACAACTGCATACCAAAAGTATTGGTTCCTGTGCCACTACACCCCTATGTGTGAGTATTCTGTAGTGGTTATTTTTCAAGTACAGGTCATCAAGCAGTAAAAAACCCTATGATCTAAGGTTGAGATTCAGTGCTCCCACCCTGCATCCTTAGCATTCCCAACTCCATCTGCCTTTTCAGCAGACCTGCAGAAGGACAAAACCTCCCAAAGCTTATCCTGAGACACCAGGTATAGGAGACACCCTAAGTACAATTCAGATAGAAAGCAACAAAAAGGCACCAAACTCACTTCCAAAGGATAAGTTAGACTGAAAAGGGATTGGTTTTGTCTCCAAGTCAGCCTTAAATTTTTCTTCTCCTTTTCCAGCTTTCTCCATCAAATCCTGCAGGAACTCTCCCCTCCTTACAGGAATTTTCATGTTCTGGAGTTTAATTCTTTTGGGTCTCCAAAGTATTTGTAAGTTTAGATTTCATTTGCAGAGGTTTGAAGGATGACACTGGCAACTCACAAGTAAACCAACACAATGGCAACATTATTGCTGCTGTTTGTGTTTTGGGTGAGATGGAATCACAGAATGGTTTGGGTTGGAAGGGAGCTCACCTCATTCCAATCCCTGCCACAGGCAGGGACACCTTCCACTATCCCAGGTTGCTCCAAGCCCCATCCAACGTGACCTTGGACACTTCCAGGGATGGGGCAGCCACAGCTTCTCTGGGCAACCTGTGCCAGTGCCTCCCCACCCCTATGTCCAGTCTAACCCTGCCCTCTGTCAGTGGGAAGCCATTCCCCCTTGTCCTGTCACTCCAGGCTCTTGTGAACAGTCTCTCTCCCTTGTCCTTGTTGGCTCCCTTCAGGTAATCAAAGGCCACACAATCAGGTCACCCCAAAGCTTCTCTTCTCCAGGCTGAACAACCCCAACTTGCTCAGCCTTTCCTCCCAGCAGAGCTGCCCCATCCCTCTGATCCCCCTGGTGCCTCCTCTGGACTCGCTCCAGCAGCTCCTTGTCCTTCCTGTGCTGTTCCCCAGAGCTGGAGCTGCAGGAGGGGGGGTTTCACCTGAGCAGGGGCAGAGGGGCACAATCCCTCCTCACCTGTTGCCCATGCTGTGGGGATCAGCCCAGGATAAACTACTCCTTCCCAAAACCCAACACTGAAAAAAGGAGTTGTGGAGAGTCCTGGGCTTATTTTGAAGCCCAGAGGGTGCACAAAACACCCCCTCTAGCACTGCACCAGTCAAGCAGTAACTTTCTGGAGAAGGAATCCCTCAAAGCCACAGGCAATTGAGGAAAATCAGGGTTACCTGGCTGCCACCACTATGGTTTTCTGTGCAGAATAGATGGTGAAGCAGTGTGGGACAGCCCATTCATTCTCACTCTCCTCCACCTGCAGAAAAAGAAAAGATTTTCTCATCACTGCTCAGTAACCAATAAACACTAAAACTGTCCTCATTTGCTGGCTGGGATTGGAGTCAAAGCCGGTTGCAGGAAGTATGGAACAGCTACTTTTTGAGGAAAACCACCTACTTCCAAGTTTATTTTGGCTCTATATTAAGATCTATTGTGTGGTTCTACTGCAGGAGCACAACACCACATCCAACAGGGCAGGGAAAGTGGTCAGAGTAGATTTGACTCATTACTCACCGGAGGGTCAAGCACTATCAGCTGCAAACCAAAGACAGAAAGAACAATCCCGTCAGAACAGGGGATGGGGAGGCAGGAGGGCTGGTTATATGCCTAGGTGTGTGCAGGGGGGCAAAACACCAGGATAAATAAATCCCTATTTCCAGATCAGCCTCTCACAGCAGTGTGAAAATGGATGGACAAGAGAGTGTGCTCCAGCTGTTTTGCTAATGTGGAAGGAACAGGCTCATCACCTGCAGGCAAGGCTCTGATACACCTGAAGGTCCAGTTGCTGCTGAGACCTGCCTGGGAGCAGTTTGTGGCTTTGGTCCTTGTGCCCTGAAGGAATTCCTCAACCTGCCCTAGACAAAGCCATTTCCTTAACCCTGTGATGCAACCTGGAACCACTTACCAACATGCCATGCAGAGAGAGGTGTCCGTGGATTTTGAACTGATTTGTCCCTGTGACCCCTTTGCTTGTGTACAGTAACATATCTGAGAACTGGAAAGGCAGGAAAAGGACAATCAGTGTTCTGAAAGCAGCAGGCACGGACAAGGATTTTTTGACATCTCCTTAAAAATCTGTTGTTTAAAAGCCACTGTAGATGCATGAAAAATGCCATTTCTCAATCAGTTTGGCTGACTTTCCTTAAAATCACTCCTGTTTACTTACATGAGAGGCAATTAAATTTTAAAATTCTGCTAAAACTCTGTGCCATTAAGGAACCAAGTTGACCAGAAGTAGGGCCACAGTCACGCTTTCTAAACATCCCTCACAGTGAGTTCTCAGTCTCAAGTGCTGATTTTTGACACAAGCACATGAAAACACACTTTCCCAACAACTTTATGTTGAAGACTTCGGGTTTATGAAAGCCAGAAGCAACACCCACCAGGAAGAACATCCGCTGCTGTAAGCCCTTCTTAGTGAGCTTGTACAAGCAACCTTCCCGAATAAACTCCTGCAGCAGAAAAGAGAAAGTTAGACAAAGCTTGATCTTTCCCAGCTAAAGAGAATTTTATTTTCATCCCAGAGTACACAGATGTTGATTGGTGCCCAGCAATGATCACTGACAGATTTGCTAAAGGTCAGATGATACTTTTCCTCCTGTTTTGTGACATGAATCAGCTCCTTGCTGCAGCCAGCATTTAAATCAGTGAAGAAGGAGAAAGGAAAGAAGCAGAATTCCTGTTGGACACCAGCAGTTCACCTATCACACTTACATCCCACTGCAGTGACTGCCATAGCATCCCCAAAGCACATGCGATGCTCCTGTACTTATGCCCAATACATCTATCAAAAACAAAGAAACAAAAAACCAGGCAGGAGCTACATGAATTCCTGAAAAACAGAGACACCAGTTTAGCCCAGTGCCGTGGCTCAACCATCCCTACATTCCCACAGGCTGCACCAGCAGAGCTGGGAGTGGATTTCCTATACAGTGTGACACAGCAGTTCCCACTCAAACACGGGGCACCATACCCCAGTGCACCCAGTGTCTGTACTGGAAAAATAGAACTGCAGCCAGAGTCTCACCAGAAGCATTTTTGATCTATTCCTCAGGAAATCACCAAGGTGATGGTCCCATCATCCATGGGATTTACTATGACACAGTTACACAAAGACTTTACAGTCATCCCATCAACTAGAGGGGCAGCAATGGCAAATCCATGGTTCAAAGGCACTTCCTTGGCAATAAAGCCAATAAAGGCTCTAAAAATGAAGCAGAGGCACCTACCCTGCCAGGTGCTGTGAGGTTGTCTATCCCAATCAGGTCATGCTGCAGCTCTGTCAGCTTCTGGAAGTTTTCCAGGCGGATGAGGCTGTGCTGCAGCTGCGATGTCATCTCTGTGACTTCCTTCAGCGCGTCTGCACGGAAAACAGCACCGAGGGGATGGGAGCAGAGCAGAGAAACCCAGGCCACCCATTTCACTCACCCCTGCACAACTGAATCTGAAATTTCTATCTGAAATCTATAGCCAGCTTTGGAACAGAATAGCTCAGTTGGAAGGGACCTACAATGATCACCCAGTCCAACTGCCAGCTTCTTCATAGCAGTGCCTGTGCTCCTGGAGTTCAGAGTTGTGTATCTCAGATACTGCTCATATGAAAAAAGTATTTACCATGTAGCCAAAAGTAAAGTGAAAAATCAAAGCCAACTATTTCTGCCCAAGATTACTTTGTCATAAGCGAAATTTAGTATGTACATTTTTGATACCACAAAACAAGTGTTTTTTGGTCACATTTTTACTTTTAAATGCAAAGAGTTCCTAAAAAACTACTTTTTTCCCCTGCTAAAAAGGGAGACAAGAAAAGGACTAATTTTCAGCTTTGGTTGAAACATTGGGATCCATTAAGTTCACCATGAGAAAACCACTTCCTGGAACGCCAGGAAAAAAGCATTTTCATTGAATTTGTGGACATAATTGAACATAAGTTTTCCAGGCCAGGCTGGACAGGGCACTCTGAGCACCCTGGTCCAGTGGAAGGTGTCCCCGCCCATGACAGTGGAGTGCAACGAGATGAGCTTTCATGTCCCTTCCAACCCAAACCATTGCATGATTCTATGACTCCACAATTCTTGTCTCCCCAGGCTACAGGCAAAATGTTGGATGTCTGTGCAAGGGGTGTCTGCCAGCGGGCACACAGCTGGGGCTCACTCACTCCGGCAGTCGGCAAAGTCCCGGTGCTCCGCCGTGTAGTGCTTGCACAGCCTGCCCAGAATCAGCTTGTAGTGCATCAGTCTCTGGATGGGTTTGAGCAGAAAGGTGTTGAGGGGCAGGTAGCAAACCTTCTGCAGCTCAAACTCCTTATAAACCATCTCCAGCTTCTTGAGGCGCTTGGTTGCTTTCTCCAGTTCTGTCAGGACCTCGTCGTGCTTCTGCAGGTAACTGGTGAACTCCTGTGGAATCGGACAAAGAATCACTCAGATCAAAGGAAAACAGTCTTTCATAACTCAAAAAAGTGGCAGACAGCTCCCAGTCAGGGTCAAAATAGGTCTGTATGGCACTGTGCCTGTGCCTGCTGGGAATACCAAATGCTGGTAGTTGAAAGCAGCCCCACACTCCTGCACTCCCATTAAAGCCACTGGTTTTGAGGGAATATTTACTCCACCACTACAGCACAAGTGTTACTGTTCCACAGAGGCACTCTGCACCAAATAAAGGTGACTTCGTTTCAGAAGCCCTGTCTTCAAAAAATACATATATTTTTTAATTAAATAACCTTATAAACCAGGGTCTCAATAGGGGAGCTAAAGAAACAATTTTTCTTTCTTTTCAGCTGAATAAGCAACAAACACCTTTTCTCAAGGTTGCAGTAAGTGGCTAAATAAAAAACAGTGATACAAAGCCTTCATGCAATTATTTTATGTTTTCCTTTTAAATTGTTATCAACAATAATTGTTTGCAAGTTACTTCAAGACTGACTGAAATAGAGCAGGGTTACATTGGATTTAGGGAAGAATTTCTTCCCTGTGAGTGGGGTGAGGCCCTGGCACAGGTTGTCCAGAGAAGCTGTGGTTGCCCCATCCCTGGAATTGCTCAAAGCCAGGCTGGGTGGGGCTTGGAGCAACCTGGGGCAGTGGAAGGTGGGCAGGGAGTGGGACTGGATGAGCTTTAAGGTCCATTCCAAACTAAACCATCCTGTGATTCTGTGATTAGTGGAAAAACCAAACCTTGAACTCTGATCCTTGACAAAACAAAACACAAAGACTCAATAATCCCCAAATTTCATTCCTTGAATCCTGTATTTACCTTTAGGATGCGCATATTCCTGAGCATGACATCTCCGATGCGCTGGTAATCGCCTTTCACATGAGCATTGGTTCTGCCCTCCCTGGAACACACACAAGGAGGAAATAAGAAGGCAAAATATATATATGGGGGATCTAGAAATTTCTATTTCCTCCCTCCATCTTCCTCTGTAATTCAAGACATAATCTTCAGCCACTTGAGAGTCCCATTTCACTGCTCAGATTGAAAACTTGGTACATTAAATATGGAAGCTGGATGAAGTAACAAACACGAGGCTACGCTTAGAAAACTGAGAAAGGATCAGAAACGAATTTGTGTGAAAGTCTATTCGGGAGTTTTACCTCTCAGACTTCTGAATAAATGTTATAACATGATCACAGCTGAATTTATTTCTGTTCATACTCCTTTTGAATGGTAATTGTAATATATAGCATGTCAGGTCAGGAGAAAGTAAGGCAAAGGTTAAGAGACTAAAAACATGCTCTGTGAAATAAACGGTGCTGCAAGAACTGAACTCTCCAACTACAAAAAATGTTTCCTAGATTTTCAGCTGGAGTTTCATTAACTGGAAGGTGTGGAAAAAACCCACAGATTATCTTTTTGACCTCATGTTCCTTCTCTTTTCTAAGGCTTAAGAGACACTACCAGGTTATATTAACAATTGGATTTGACAATCTTAAGGGTCTTTTCCAACCTAAATGGTTCTGTGGCTACAAAACCCTTGGTGTGATGCACAACTCACACAACTACAGGATATTATACACAAGGCAGAGCTTGAAAAATGGGCTTTGCATGATGCATTTAGTACTTTTTTTATAACTATAATTCAGCAAAAGACTTCTCCTTGATTCTACTGATGCAGAAATACCCATTCAAAGAGCGACTAAGTCCGGTTTTCACATGAGGATGTAGAAAAAGGTCCCCCTGTTCGCTTACCAGAGCGACAGCCTTTGTTCAATCTCTTTCAGAAAGCCTCGATGGAACTCATAGATGGGGTCTATGTTGGAGAAGAGCAGTGTCATCAGGCCCTCTGGCATGGCATTCTCCTTGATGACCGCGCTGCGGAACCACTGCCAGAAAATCAGAAATTCCCATCAATTCCTCTATTTCGGAAGTTCCTCGTTAGAACAGAAATTCCCGCTCCTGCAGCGATGGGGGAGGAGAAAGTATGCACAGGGAAACAGCAGGAGGGAAGGAGGAATATTTAGGGAAGAAAGTAATTTGTGAAAAATGAAAAGATGGGATTTTTTTTTTTTCCTTGCCAAACATTAGGAAGATGAGACATGTGGCTGGCTCTGGGCATGAGCGTGTTTCTGAATGCAATGATGGGATGGTTGGTGACAGCTGAGTGACGGTCAGTTACCCAGTGGCTGCCCCAGCTGCTGTCACACCACTGCTGTCACTTCCATGCAGACACAACTGCTCCCAAACACCTTGGAGCCCTGTGCAAGTTACTCAGCAGTTGGAGACATCTCGCTGCAGGTCACACTCTGCACTTTATCGGTTTCAGTTCCCCGCTTTCTGGCAGGGACGGGGACATTACAAAACTCCTCTGAGGTGCCAGGTGTTCCCCCATCTTTTAGAAGTGCTGGGAAGCCTGTAGGAGGAATTGGAGTGAGATGGTGCTCGCTGAAGAGGCAGAGAACACCTCAACTGAAGATGCATGGCATTAAGGGACTCCAGCTTTTCCTTGATGAAATTAAAACAACAGTTTATAGAAATGCAACAGTCACAGTGCTCAAATATGGAGCTCATGAACAAAAAAGCTCTTTCAGAAACAAAGCTGGAAACTCACGCTGTCCTCCAAACCAGGACTCACTTTTCTAGTCTGGGTAAAAGGAAGTGGAAGAAAAAGAAACAAGAAAACAGGACAAAACTCCTCAAACCCCCATGGGCCCTTGATGCCCTTTGCAACTGCCATCTCCTCTCAGATCCAAAGGCACAAGGATAAAAGCTTCCCAAGGAAAACCGCTGAGGTGAGGGTCAGGCTATAAGCAGAGCTGGCAGCTATCACTGAACCTGAATGCAAAACACTTTTAGGCTGTCTCTGTTCACAGCTTTCAGAGCAAAAGTTTGTCTAAGTTATCAGGATGGCACAGGATGGAGCTGCTGGAGCTAATGACAGATGTCCAGAGAAGGTATCTGCTCTCCCACAGGAAGAGCCATGCAACAAGGAAGGGGACACCTACTTGGCTAATGGATTATGCTGTATGTAAGGAAGAAATTCCAAGTCTTTCCAAACTAACAACTGGACACAAATGTGCCAAGAAAAGCAAAAAAATTAAAAATTAAAGAAAGTCAACCCCCCCTTACCACTGTGATAACTTCCAGGTCCTTTAAATAGGTCCGTTCCGTGGCAAGAATCTCCTTTGCTATGAAATATGCCTTGTCGGTGGGGTAGCGCTGAAAGGATACACAGACATCAAGAAACAGTAAAACACAAATGCTCTAGTTATTATTGGGCATGAGCTCAAACCTTACATCCATTTCCCCTTGCTGTGTGCAAATGGAGCAGCCCATTACTACCAGGGCATCTCTGTATTCAGTATCTCATTCCCAAACAATGACTTCACAGTATTTTTTATATTAAGGACCTAATCCTATTTCAAGTTAAAATACTGTTTTGTCTCCTTAGCTCACCATGCTGTGGCACAGTTTCGTGCCAAATCTATGCCTGGTCAAAATCAGTGACAGCAAACCCCTTGAGTTATGTCAAAATTTGGTCTCCTCCATCTCTGCCCCTACTGAGAGCAACACAGCTTTGAAAATGATTTCTTCTGTTTCCTTGTATGTACTGAGTTGATTAAAAATTTTCTTTTTAGAGTCGCTTTGAGATGCCTCAAGTGCTGTCAGCACAGCTACTGAGCTTCCAATCCTCCAGCTCAGTGTTGCCCACGGAGGAGGTGTTCTCCTCTCTGTTGAGTCAGCCTTAACCACACAGAATTCCTGGAGGTGTGTGTCCCCAAATAATTCATTTTGAGACACTGTCTAGCCCCTTTTCAGGTTATTTTATGGTAGCTACTGTAGTCCCACACATCAGCCCCCACTCTGGAGGAACCAGAGGACATATTTCCACATACTTCTACTCATTCCATAGCTATTCTCTCAACTTTAACATACCCGTCTCAGGTACACAGTGTCAGACAAAGTCCTAATCTTGGCTTCAGGTATTGCTTTTTTGTTTTCTCGGGCTATTTACCTGACTGTAGTGCCATATGCTGTTGAAGCTCAGTGGGCATCTCTCTCAAATGGCCTCTTCTCAAAAGAAACAGCATCATTTTTATGGCCTCCCTGGAGCTCCAGATGACGTGGCTTTTTCACCTCACTTACCAGCTTTGGCAGTTTCTTACGTGACAGGAGAGTTACCTGCTATCAGGCATGTTTTTGCTCCTTCTCTTCCTTCCTCCCTCATCCCAACACATCATCATTTACTCTCAGAAGTTCCTGCTCTTTCCAAATTGCTCCCTGCTGAAATTTAGTGCCCTTCATTTGCTTTTTTTAATGTCTTGCACCAGTCCTAAGTGCCTCCCCTGTGCTGAGTGCTGGCAGCAGCTTCTGGGGAGAACCTGCACCAGAAGCACTGAGAAGTGGAACGGCTGTCACAGTGCACAGGGGCCCTGCCAACACCTTCAGTACTGGTCAGGCACTGCAAGAGGAAAGAAACTCAGCTCATGCCTCGAAAAAACAAACACAAAAACTCTCTGAGAAGGCAGTCTCCTTCCAGAGTCCAAAGAAAATGTTTCTACAACCACAGCAGGCATCAAGGCAAATATCCCCACTTGGAAAAACTAGTGTTTCACCATACCATGTACACACAATCCAACCTGGAAACCTTCAAAGACCCACCAGATGCAGCAAGGAGTGGGGAGTTAAGAGCTTGTGGGGAGTAAAGAGCTCTACTCTGAACTTATAAAGGCCAAAATGAAAGGATTACGAGACTAAGAAAGTTATTCCTGCCTGCCTTGTACCTACATGGCAACGTCACAAAATAATCAAGTCTGGAAATAAACAAATAAATAAATAATAATTCCATGCACACAAAAATGTTTAACTTTTCACTTCAAAGACCAGGCTTCAGCAGCGTTAAAAATAACTCTAGGTGGGGGGAACTCCCCAAAAAAGCCCAGTTTCCATATCCTTTTCAAGTGGGTTGTTACACTCAACCTCCGTTAGAAAAGGAATGTGGAGAAATCTACCAGTAATATGAAAGAAAACCACAGTGATTTAAAAATGTAAGAAAGAAACTCATCTTTCTCAATGTTTCAGTATAACACCAGCAGCATCATGGCAGCACAGAGCAGAGAGCACACATTGCAAGAGGTGGAGAGTTTGCAGAACATTCCCTGATTAACCAGGTGGAATTACAGCAGCATCACCTTCAAAGCAGAGCTCTGTTCAGAGAGATACTGCAAGATTTTTTTTTCCTTGTACAATAAAGCTCTAAAACTCCTGTGGAATTTAACTTAGTTAAATTTAAACAATTTGTTTCCACCTGGGTCTGTTTCACTTAAAATAACGTCTCTGAATGGACACTGAAGCCTTGGAAGGCCCAGGAGTTGATCAAGCTTAATAAATAAAAAATAAATTAAAAAAATTTCCCTTCTATGAGTCTCACTTTTATAAACTAGTTTCAGCCTGAATAAGAACACCAGCTGCCAAAGCACCAGACTTTGCAAAAAGAGGTAGAAAGGGTTGGGTTCAGCCCTTAAGGCAGACATTCACTGCTCATTATTTCCAGGCTATAAGGATAAATGAGAGGAAGCATATTTTTAAAATAACGATGGAAACTAAAGGTAGAGTGATCTGCCAAAGTTGTAAACTCCACCTCAAAAAGTCTAAATGAGACAGGGAAGCTGCCAGCTGTGTGAGCTGTCTCCAGTTCAGCTCCCAGTTATGGGTTAAACCTTCCTCTCTCTGGCAAACACTTACTCATGCCACATCCACACCATGGGTGTTTCTCAACAGCATCACACAGTCTGAGTCAGTCATCTGGAGTTTCCAGGGGAGGAGTGCCTGGAAGTGAGTCTGGACAGTGGAGCCTTCCTTGCACTGTAATGGAAGGTCCTGGATCCTTCTAAAGTATAAAAGAGTCAACAAACCTCCCTGCTAGCCAGCAAGGCAAGGGGAGCAAAGAGGCTCCCAGAAAAATGGTCATGGAACTCTACAGCTAGGCAGACTTCTCTATCCTACTGGAAGGAAGGCAACAAATCCTGAGCTCTACATAGAGTTGAGAAAAACCCCACATCATGTGGGGGAGTCCCTAGTTAAAGCAACCAGTGCTTACAGGTGGGCAACAACAAAGCAGCCCAGGCAGAGAGCAGTACCTAGACATAAGCACTTCCTGAAGACCCAATGCTGCTCCTGCTTTGAGACTCACAGCACCTGCAAAAGTCAGGGGCACTTTTGCCTCCCTCTTTCCAGAAAGCGAGCCTCAAACTTCCACAAGGCCAGAGCACTGTCCACCTCTTTCCAGACAGAAGGGTCAGCCATGGAGAGGACAGGCTGAACAACACAGCCAGCCCTGCTGACCAAGCCCATGGCAGATTGGGTGTGAGAGAACTCACCGTGATGCCTGCTCGTTGTGAAAGCTGAGGCTGAGCTCAGGTCCTTCACAGCTCGAGAGGCACACCTCAGGATGCCTCTAAAGGTCCTGTTATGATCAGGAAGTACAGCCTGGAGAACCAACATATGGTGAGATGGACCAATGAGACCATGAAAAGACTGCATGGGAAGGAAGGAACCTACAAAGGACACACCTTACACATTAACAAATAAGGTTCCCTAAGGATCATTGTGTCCAACTCCCTGCTCCTTGAAGGTCCATCTGAAAATAAACCATATGGCTCAGAGCATTGTCCAGATGCTCCTGGATTTCAGGCAGGCTTGGTGCCTGACTACTTCCCTGGGCAACCTGCTGTAGGGACCAACCACTCTCTGGGTGAACCACCTTTCCCTAATGTCCAACATGAACTCATTTCCACTCTGGGGTACAAAAGGTGGATTTTGAGCACAGTTCCCTGCCACAAGAGGGAAAGAAGGTCCCGGTGGCAATGCCAAGAAGACACAAGAAGATGCCAGGAGGGCAGCAGGGACTCCTGCCACAACCGTGAGACACACCCGGCCAAACCTTCAGCAGTGGAGTTTTTAACACAGTCACCAAACCTATCTGTTCAACCACAAAATAAAACACAGTCAGCATTCAGTGCCCTCCTCACCTGACACCATCAGTGCCCAGCACAGCTCCTCACCTGACACCATCACTTCCCAGCTACATCGTGATCTTACCTTCCGTTTCATTTCATCATCCTCTTCTATCCTGGCCCCGCCAGCATCGCTGAGGACAGGACTCAGCAGAGGGGATGAGCCCTGGGCAGCTGCGTTCAAGTTCACCTGAAAGGCCGGGGTCAAGCCCAGGGGACTCTTCAGCACAAGGGAGGAGAGCTGGGGATGGTCCACGGGGAGGCCTGGGTGGGAAGAGAACAAGAAAATGGAGTGGAAAAGGAGAGAAAATTATTTCAAAGATAGCACAAACTAAGGTGATTACTCACTGTTACAGCAAACCAGAATTGCACTCTCATATTATTTTTAAGAAGGCAAAAGAAAAGGAGCAAACAGGCACATAGATCCAAAGGCTTCAGTGTATATCTCAAAGCAAAGGGAGTGTTGCCTGATCCCAAGGGTTACGTGGCAGCGCAGTAAGGACAGACACTGTTACAGCTGCAGTTAAGGGAAGGATAAATTGCTTTGTGTCAAAGAAAAAGTACTGTCGAGCAGTAACACGGTTCACAACATAGGGTTACACTGCAGGGACAAGAACACAGCTTTCGTTTTTCCTTCTCAATACAAGAGTTACTTTTCAACCCAGGGAAAAGCTAGGACAAATCATTCCACAACTCACCACTCCAGATGACAAAGTATGTTAAAAATACATTCAGAACTCAGAGAATCTCCAAAATTGGTCCAATGGCAGAGGAAAACCTCTTGCTATACAGACAGGGAGCATTCAAGAGAATTCATTCCTGGTTCTTCTAACATACAAATAGAACAATCTCAAGGAAACCAATTTTGCAGTGTTGAGTGTTAACTGGATGGACACAATCTACAGCTAAACCTGTTACAAGCAGGAGCAACAGGTACTGCTTTGCTTTAGAAAATTAATGTCTTTTTAAAAAATATTATTATTATTATTTCACTTGTGGACCCTTTAGAGATTTCTGACACATAAGGCACCATCACAATGAATTTAAGCCTCCTCTTCTCAGCATGTGGCCCCCCCTTGGGGGTTCACAGGGAAACCAAGTATTCAAGATCAACTTTTTGGAACCAAACAAAGGTGACAGACACTCTCAATTACACTACACACAAAGAATTCCTCCTAATCTCATATATTATTTTTGTTGATATTCCCTGTGATAGACAGACAAGTTTCCTCAGTTGAGGCAACTAAACAGGTACCAGCATTTCAGTATCTCCAGCTCAAACACCCAGCCACTCTCCCAAGCCTCCCCAGCAGGATTTGTCAAGTCACAAGTGCTAAACCACCTGCCCAAAGGCAAACAGGGAAATCAAGAGCCAACCCTAAACTGCCAACCCATAGTTTCCCAGACTACTCAGAAATCATCACAAAAGGCTTTAAAAAAAAGAAAAAAAACCAGTCTCCACAGATATCAGATATACAGTATTTCCTGACACAGTCACGAGGCACGGGTGCTGGAGAAGGAGTTGAGAGCTTTCGATTCCCAGCTGCTCAGGCTCGGGAAGCACACCCAGGGCGAGGCAGCCCCAGCCTGTAATTCCACATGGACAAACGCAGGAAGCTAAACAGTGCTGCACTCGGTCACCTGGAAGAGATTCAGATCATCCAGGCTGTGGAGTTAACTATTCAGACACTAGTCCAGTACCAGTTCTGGAGTAGATTTTTGCTTCTGCCTGAGCACTGTCTCCATTCCCACTGCTTTTAATATCACCCCTGGAAAGCAACACTGCCTGGCATTTGTTTTACCTATCCAGAAACAGGAGTTTATTCAAAGTTTGATTTTACATGCCAGGAATGCTGAATCAACAGCTTCCAAACAAATGAGCTTGCGGGGGAGAGAAGCTTCTTTAAGTTCTTGGAATTTAACATGAACTAGCAACAAATTCCAGAATCTGTAACTTGAATTGTTTCTGGACAGCCCAAAAGCTCAGATACAGGAGGAGCAAATGAGATGTAATTCACCCTAAACTCCACTGCTTGCCTGTTTCAGTCTGGTTGATAAGCTGGCTGGTAAATTAATTTCAAATACTGCATCCAAAAGCAAGAACCCCACTGCCCAAGCCAGAGTGACTGATGGAAATGAGAAACACGTTCACAGAATTCCAGAATGTTTTGGGTGGGAAGGGATCTTAAAGATCATCCTGTTCTACCCCCTGCCATGGGCAGGGACACCTTCTACTAGCCCAGGTTGCTCCAAGCCCCATCCAACCTGGCCTTGAACACTTCCAGGGATGGGGCAGCCACAGCTTCTCTGGGCAACCTGTGCCAGGGCCTCCCCACCCTCACAGGGAAGAATTTACTCCTTATATCCCACCTGAAACTACCCTCGTCAGCCTAAGGCCACATCCCCTCTTGTCCTGTCACTTCCCAAATTTGCCTTTTCTAGAAAAGACTATAAAAATGTCACAGAGCAGCCTGGGTTAGCTTTTTGGCTAACATTTGTTTAATTAAATGTTTGATAAAAGCTCAGTATGATGGTGTGTCTTGGCAGATGACATTACAGGTGAGGACTGAAGTTTTCATTCTCATAATCCAAGTCTTCTTCACCAGAGCAGCACAAGGGGACTTCAGGCAAGCAGGTAGGATGTACAGCAATTCCTTACTCTTCAGGGGAAGGATGGTAAAGGGAGAAGCCATTTCAACAGCTGTTCAATGTAGAAAACTCCTAATTAGGTAGAAATATTGATGCAAAGATCAAAACACGCGAGGGATTCCCTCTGACATCAAACCCTGGTGCTCCGAGGTCTTCCCTTCCCTGCAGGCAGCATCCTCCAGATATATGGAAAGGGAATATTCTTTCAGAGGAATGTTTCTGTGCTTCAATGTTCTGCATGAAGTAGAAATTTGTTCTCTACAAGTAAGTCACACAAACACCCCAAACTGGTGTTGATAAGCGCTGCAAGCAGGAGCCAGGGCTTCCGTGCAACGATGTGGGGATTCAGCGCTGCAGCCCAGACCCTCAGACACAGCTGCATTCTGCACACAACAAACTTCTGCTTCCACATCACAGACAATTGCACTTAAGGCAACATCCAAAAATGCATCAGCTCGGTGCAATATCCACACTCAAGGATCTTTAAGAATACTAATACTTCTTAGTTTCACTATGTAGTTAGAGACATGTACCCCTAAGCAAACAAACCCAGTTTCATACAAAGACCAACATGCCTGTAATTGAAATAAAAAATAAAAATCAATACAACATTGCAAAAGCACTGTAGTTTGCATGAGCACAGCTACAGGCTTGGGTGAGGATGGTGGCCGTATCTGCCACAGCTACTTGGAAATATTGGTTATGTAGAAACAGGTTCCATTCGGTTTCCACTGAGGTAACAAGTGGAATGATAATAAGCTTTTGGCATCACTTTCCACTTATTTTTTCCAAGGGTATTTCCATTCTTCAATCTAAATTCAATTCCTACACAGAAAGCCAGGTTTGAATGCACAGGTTGGCCAAAATAAAATGTAAGTATAGGTTCTATAAGCTTTATGCCTGGATGCTTAAAATAATTCAAAGACAGACAACTAAAATAGTATCCCAGTAATACAGAGCATTATGGGATGGACAAAAGCTATGTGAGGATCAGATGTCACCAATGGCTACTTATCAAATGGAGTGCCTCCTGCATTTCACAGAAAACAACTTTATTATTATTTTGTTGTTATTACTATTACTTCAAACAGACGAGATTGTTTTTAGGCTAAGACCCTGCAGAGGCTGACTAGAATATGATGGGAGCCCACTCAGAGCCCCTCTTCTGCCCAGTGCCCTGCTGAACCCATTGCATGCACATACTGAAGGATTATTTCCAGAGTGAAGTCATTAGCAAGCCAATGTACTACAAGTGAAATCCTGGAAAGCACCCTATCCTCCTTATTTCAAAATACCACAACTAATGGATTTTTCCCCCTGCAAATCTTTCCTTTAAAAAGATGATGGACAGTTGGGAGAGGGAGAGAATCCTGAAAATTATCTAAGAGCCTAAAAACCTACATAAGAGACTTCAAACTGAAAGTTTATCTTATCCTCACACAGGTACAGATCACATTAAATGTTCAAGCAGGTTTATAGCACGTGGCACGTGCCCCAGTACAACTGTGTGTACCTGTGAAGTCACACCTACACGTGGTACTGTTGGAGAGTCCGAAGGTTGGTCCCAGTTTTATGGTTTACACCCAGGATCTGAAACAACCGCCCTTCTTTTGCCACTTTCCCCCATTTGTAAAGGCCATGCTGTTTGCAGGAAAAGAGAATTTAC
Source organism: Pachyramphus minor (assembly GCA_013397135.1). Lineage (NCBI taxonomy): Eukaryota > Metazoa > Chordata > Aves > Passeriformes > Tyrannidae > Pachyramphus > Pachyramphus minor. The sequence continues at coordinate 256,451 of VYXB01008903.1, read as the reverse complement.
CTAAACATTGGTCACGGCCTCCTGCAGAAGAACTTTCCACCTAGAAAACATGCAACTGCCTCCACGTGCTATGTTTGCAATAAAGGACAAACTTCCAATAGAAACAGATATATAGGAGAGAGTTCGAGGGACATCTCCAGTTTAAAAGAGAAGGGTTCCACAATAAATGTAATTCGTACAAAGAAATTTGAAATTCTAGTCCCATATGTATGCCAAGCAAAAGGGCTGCACACAGCAGGAATTTGAAACCCACACACCAGTGTTTGCCCCAGCTGTGCCCTACTTTCAGTGAAGGGGTACAGGGAGAAAACTGTCTGGAGAAAGCTGGGAAGAGAACTCTAAGATGCCTTGGCTAGGAGAACAAATATTTATTCTATTTCAAAGACAAGGGTAACAAAAATAAAGTTAAAAGCCCATGTTGTCATTTATATCAAAGTTTTCCTTGTTTTATTGCATAAACAATTGAAATTACGAATTAGTACAAATCTGTAGTTTCATAATTGGCAATCTGAACAGACACAAAGATACTCAAAACCCCAACATATAATTCAAAAAACATTTACCGTATAAAAGATAAAGTTCAAGAGATCAATTAAGAAATTCCAGCTCTCTTTGTTTTTATGTAATCCTTTCTTGGTAAGAGTAGCACCTATGGAACTGGGGAGTCCCTCTAACCAAGGCACACGTATCCCTCTATGTATCAATAAATGGGAATTTTGTGCTTCAAGCAACAGCGGAATATTGTGACTTTGGAAAACGTACAGCAACACCTTCCCACAGACCAGGTTCAATCAACCACGCTCCAAATTTGAACCTCCCAAGCTCCAGCTCACCTGCTGGACTAATCCTACAAGAGCCCATAAGCAGGTAATAAATTAAGTGGATTTTATGATGTGTTTGGAACTGTAAATTCTCCCCATCTTCATACAGAGAATGTATATGTACAGCCATACATATACACACACTGCATTTGTGACCAGTGAGGTGTAAGAGCTCCTAAAAATGACAGGCAATGACAGCTAAAGGACTACACTGAGAACTGTGATTATACTCATTCATTCCATCAGTACTGAGTAACTATGGCTTAGAACATTTTGCAAAATGACAATAATGGGAATGACTTATCGACAGGTTTGCACCAAAAAGCATAAAATTGTAGTAACTTTTATTAGTGTCTTCGCAGAATCTTACCCTTACCAAGACTTGCAACTAAACAAGAGCTACCACCACCAAAAAAAAAAAACCAAATAAAAACACCCAATGCCAAACCATAACCAAGCCACCAACAAAATAAAACAAAAATCCTTTAAACGAAATCACCTATGACCACAATACAAATATACACAGGAAAAAGGAGATCAATACTTGGTATTATCCAGATTATCCAGCAACTCTGAAATTCACTGGAAAATAAAGTGAATAGTTGAGAGTAGATCAATGTATTGCCCTATTCCACCCTAAGATAAAATCTGGCAAGTCCTGGGAATATACAGCATGTATTACTTTACTAATGAATGAACTAATTACTTTAAAATTACAAAGTCTACACACAATAGATAACACAGGTTAGTAATTTTACCAAAGCTTAACCAGATGATGGACAGGTCAGAGAATATTCCACGACCCATGTGTTGTGCAAATTAAGTTTCACTAACTGCACAGATGACAATCAAAAATGCTCTGATGTAGTGCTTTACATTTAATAAATGTATTTAAGCATAGAAAGGTTTAAGTATACACAGAGGAGTACAGGTGCAGATTAAATTACTCACTCAAGACACGCATTTTGGTGCCTTTTAGTCGCACTGCAATGTGCAGTTAAGTACTGAAGAGCTAGGCCCAGCAGCCTAACTCACTGGGAAAAGCCAGTATTGACACATGTCCTACAGCTGCATGTGTTTGCTAAAACAGAACAGAGAGACGTGGAAGGATGGAAAACAGCCCTGCTTCCACAGGAAAACTCCCTGTGGAGCAGGAGCGATGGCTCCGGCACCCTCCTTTTGCTGAGCCATCACTCAGCCACCACTTGCTGTGTGGAGCAGGGGAATGAACCTGGAAACTCCTGTGGTTCTCCTACTGGGAAAACACAGCACCAAAACCTGTGCATTGACTAGAAATGTATGTACCTGTGTATGAGCCCCCAGCCTCCTGCAGAGGGGGGGAGGAAAGCAAATGTGAAAGAACGTACCTGTAGAGATGGGTGTCAGGGGATGGCTGTGGACTCACGAAGTTTACACCTAGGCTTTATCTGCTCTACCACAGCTCCTCAAATGCTTTCTTCTTGCATGGGATACTTGACAAAGATCTTCTCTTTTTTAATAAGTCACCTCCCCTGTTTTCCACACATGTGGTTCCTGCAGCAGCGGTCGCTGCTCAGGGGTCTGCAAGGCTCTTGGTGAACCACAGCTGCCAGCCCACTACTCACCTTCATGAAAAGAAAACTTGTGTGTTCGGGAAATAAACAGAAATCAGTACCATGAACTAAATTTTTAGTATCAACACTGTGAAAAGAGTATCAAACAAACCACAGGGAATAATGCTGAAAGCTCAGCAGCATTGGCAGGACTGGGGACACACCACACTGCCCCGCAGTTCACCAGTTCCCTCACACTACTGAAAGACTAATGAAGGGGACAGAGCAGGGAAAGCCATTCCTTCTCTCACCTTCTCCTGCCACCTCAGGACACAGCCAGTGGAGAAGAGGATGCCTGGCATGGCTCCACTGCACTGAAATAACCCGCACATGGTGGTCGAGCTCCCTGTGAAGGTCAGAACCATCCCATTCCCTTGAGGGCAGCTGGTTTTTCTCTCCATCTCTACTGGAAAGTGGCTCTGAACTTAGCCCTCTGAAGGAAATGATGAAGAACCTTTGCTCACAGCTTTCTTGCTATAATAAAAACTCTACTCACAAACTAAATTTTCTACTCTTTTGTGTCTGTCTGGGAAACCATGAACAAAACAACACAGCTCAGAACGCAAAGATCTCCTCAGAAGCCACATGGCTTTGGAAATCAGGAGAAGCACAGAAGGAAACCACAACAGCTCTGTGCTGTCAGTCAGCCAGAGCACATACAGAACTAGCAGGGGCACAGCAGCAGCTCTGAACTCTCACTCTAACTAAAACCTTCATCTAAAAATATGTGTGCCAGGGTCAAAGCTCCCCTACACTGTCCACCTGTGGATCCACACAGTCTGCCCTAAGCTAAAGGATTCAGAGTCTAGTAACTCCCATTCCTTTAGAAAACAAAAGGGGCACTACACTGAGACTCTTTTTACTTTCTTTTAAAAAAAATCCCTGAGATTTCAAAAGGCCAATAAAAGATCTGCACCATTGCAAAATACAAGAAGGAAAACATTGAAAATGCCTTTTTAAACTAACTGTGATGCATGAAAGCGAATTGGGAAGCCTGTCCATTGAAAACACAGGCAGCTTTTTCCTAAGATCTTTTGAAACCCAAGAGAATTCAGTTAGATTTATTCCCATATTAAGCAATCCTAACACATTTAGAGGGAATGCTTGTGATTGGGGCATAGGACATGAAACAGGCAGACACAGTTACATGTAATAACTGAACCCTGATTCTTTTTTTAAAAGATCCAAGAAACTAACAGCCTTTCTCTATATCTACATATTTGTCCCTGATGCTACCAACTGTTATAGAGTTTGCAGACAGAATTCTGTCTTTTTTTCTGGTTTCTTTTTCTTCCTTACTAGTTTGTTGTGAGAGGAAATCAGACAAAGCACCTAAAAACATACTTAAAGGCACCAGCTTTGGACACCACTACAGATCTCCTCCAAGTCCTATTTTGAAATGTCACACCACACACCCAGGACATCATCTCCACAGGCCTGAATAAAGTCACACAAAGAGCCAGACCACACATTCAAAGGGAGAGAGATACAAGTAACATATAGCACTTACAAACAAAAAGAGCAAACTGCTGTACATTCTGGGAGGTCTGAGCTAATACTTTGTTCTAAAAGTGCTTTGGCTTTCTGTGGCACTGGCAGAGCAGACAGGTTTCTCCTGGGAAAACAGAGATTTCACTCAAACACAATAAGTGAGATAAAAGCAAGCGTTGTGCAGAATAATCACACCTTGGCAAAACTAAGTTGGAAGAAATAGGTGACTAAAGGAGGTTTTACCTCCTCCTGTCCTGCTGCACATTGAGAAAAATTCCATTGAAGTTCTAGTTATCAGAATTTTGAGAAATAATAGTACTTTTTAAATGTTTGAGTAAATAATTAAGGTCTTTAATTGATATGAGTACTATTGAGCATAAAGTTATGATTGTAGCTAAGTTGCTTGTTTTAGAGGCATTGGCTGCATCAGTACTGCACTCTCTCTGCAAAGGACTGAAAACTGAGCAGAAGGGAACCCCAAAAACAAACAGCTGAAGGAGATAATGCACAAGATTTGGGTCAGGTGCAATGGATTTCACATTCTTGCTTGTACAAAAGCAAAATACCCTAAAAACTGCTACTTCGAGCCGAAGCTCAGGTTGGACTCTGATCTCAGAGGTTTTTTCCAACTTAATTGATCCTGTGATTCTGTAATGTCACCACCCCAACCCATGGCAGTTAGGAAGGACATTTCACAACTTTTGCTGTTTCACCTCAATAAATGTTGCTAAATTAGATGTGACCAGTTCAGTAACTGTCTTTTCAATTACACTTTCAAACTTATAGCTCAAGTCTCACATCAAAGTCCTGCACCTAAAAGAACTTATAAAAGCCTTGAAGCTTTAACTGTTGTCTCCAGTACTCACCCCTCCTAAAAACTGAATTTCTCAGAAAATTTCATGGTAGTTTTCTGAACACAGCCCATATTTTAAAGAAAAAGTTAAAGGTATCACCAGGTTTACCACTAGCTCTCCTCCACAGATACAAATTAATTCAGAAAAGTGTCCTATAAGTATTTTTATGCAGAGTGACTAAATAACAAAAAAGAAGGTGAGACAAAATGCAGTGGGGATTAAGTGCTTTTATAGTCTCTGTACATCTCCAAACTGCTGCCAAATGTTTGCTGCTGGACTGCTGAAGGCACTTGGAAGTCAGCAAATATGATTGTCTTCACAAGAAGTTTGGTGACTGCTTGGTTGTGTGCACATTCCCTCTTCCAAACTACCACACAGGCTATTTATTCTTTGAAGCACACCACAGGCATGTTGCATAGGTTGATATTTTGAAACTGTCCTTCAGAGATGATCTGAAGAGTGTTTGTTTTTTTTGATTGTGGGAACAAAAGCAAAAACAAAATGAGGATCTTGCTACAGCGCTGGAAAACGGGCAATTTAGTGGAAGCAGCTGCTGGTTAATAAGCATGTGCAAAAGTGACTGTTTTATGCAGGTGTTGCAGGAACAGCATATATCAGACTCTTACAGATACGATTTTAGCCAAAAAAAAAAAAAATCCTTCAGTATACTGTAAGTTGTGATTTCTGCATGGGCCAGTTGATACTTAATTTCTCTGAAATCAGTGGGTTTTCCTAAATGCAGCATTTCCCAACATTGTAGCCTATTATAACCCGTTCTTGATGCAGTGTGATGCATAGAAATGCAGCACCAAAGCCTGGATGCTTTGAGGGAAAATGAAGAGGTATATGAATTAACAAAAAAAAAAAATTAACTACATTATGTGATTTAAAATCCAGCCACTGGATTGGGGTTTTGTTTCCTAAAGCAACTGACATCACACCCTTTTGATTTCCAAGCCTGAACAGCATAGAGGGATGGATCACAAAAATCAAGACTCGTGATTGACATGTGACTTCTCTGTCCAGTCTTCCTGGGTGAGATTTTTTAAATTGTTCTGAAAGTCAAAAGCAAAGTTATCCCCAGAGGCTTGAGCAAAAGGGTTACTAAAGAAAAGATTTACATCCAGAGGCGCAGCAGTTTCGGAGTCCCAGGAGTCCGTGTCCGTGCTGCTGGAGTCTTCTGTGGTGGTGGGTGGATAACTCAGCTGCTCCAGTTGGTCAATAATGTCCGTGAACTGGAAGGCTGAGCTGGACTCGGAGCGCACTGAATAGGCAGGGAAGTTCACCATGGAGCTGGCCTCGGAATGGTTGGCAGAGCCATAGGCCTGCAGGGAGGACGTACCGTTCAGTGGCAGGTTATTGAGGGAGCTGCTCTCAGAGCGGTTGTTGATGAGGGAACTCGTTTCAGAGGGGCTCAGGAGGCTTTGCATTCTGCTCGCTTGGGCCTTCACCTCAAACAGCTCCGAGGTGTCCGACGGCCTCTCGTTGCCGTTGAAATCACTCCCTTCTTCAAATTCAAACTCCTCTTCCATATTCATATCCACAGCTTCGGTTGAGTACCTGTCGGGGCTCGACTGAGCAGAGACTGTGTTTTGCTGGAGGGCATCTGTAGTTAAACGAGGTGACTCTGACATACACTTGGAAAACTCAGAACCCTTTAGCTCTAACCCACTGTACACGTAGGAAAATGCCTCAGAGCCCCCAGCAAAAAAGGACATTTCTGCTGGGTCATCATCAATAAACTCCTCTGACACCTGTAACTGTGCATTTGTCAGTGTGAAAAGAGGGGCACCCCGGCTGCCGTGCTGCTGCTCTTTTTCAGCAATGGATACACCTGTGGTAAAGTCATCCTCATCATTGTCATTTTTACAACCAGAAACCCTGCTCTCCTTACTACTCTCTATGTCTACATCTACACCACAATCACTCTCAACAACAGGACAAGACAGGTTACAGTTTCCTTCAACACTACCAAACCCAACACCTTGGAGCATGGGAGATCCAGGTTGCTGCATCAGATTCCTCCCCGCTTCTTCTGCTGGTGCTGCCGTGGTTTTGTCTGGAATCCTTGTGTACGGTGCTCGGGGGTCCAAGGAGGAAGGGCTGGATTCAGCAAAGACGGGCAGCACAGGAGCAGGACTGGCCGAGGAGTGAACCGAGTAAAAGGGGGCAGCTGTCGAGGCAGAAGACCCTGGGGTTCTCAAGCCCTCAGTGAATGGGACACTCTAAGAGGGGAAAAAGAGAAGAAACACAACAGATAAAAAGGTTTTTGTAATACATAAAAACAAATGCAACATCCAGTTACATACAGATGCAGAAGGAATATGTGCTTCAGAGGAGCTCACTTTACAGCAAACAAATCACTGCACAGAAGCTGATCCAGGCAGCCCCTGTGTAAGAAACAAGGTCTGTTTTCTTTAATTCTGATAACTGGATGGAAAATTAAATCCATGTATTTTACAGCCTCTGCTGAACAAGCATCCACAAGGAAAAATAACAAAATGACGCTGAAATTCCATGATGCTTCCTTAATTCTTCCATGTAACACAAGTGCATTCAGTGAAATGGATGTTTCTTGCTGTGGTCTGCAGGAGGCATCTATACAATGAACTCAAGACTGCCAGAAAGTACCTTTAAACAAACTAACCCTCTGAAATAATAACATACTAGAAAGTCTGACATTTCCTTTTCAGTTCAGCTGCACTTTGAAAAGTAAAACGCTTTACACTCCCTTGGCTACAACCATCAAACCAGTAACACGCACAAAAAGAACTGTGAAGCAGGGACGAAGACCAAACAGTGAAAGCAATTCTGGAGGGTTGACTCCTTCACCATCACCTCAGACAGCTGTTTGTCCATGCCCCTGACCACAGCACCGAGAGCACTGCAGAACTGACCTGCTTTGGCACATCTGTGTTGGAGGTGCGAGTGGACGCTCTGACCTTGCTGTGCCTCCTGTGGGACAGAGCAGCCTGTGAGCATCCAAGACATGAACCGGTCTCCTCCCTTCCCCAGTCACCCATCTCCATCCCAGTAGCCAACAGGCATGTCTCAGGCTCTGTTTTACCATGTTTTGTTAGATACTAGTTCAAGATTTAAAAGGTCAAAAGAGTTGCAAATTAAATGATGCAGGAGTAAGAAACACACAAACAATAGAATAAAGCAAGATCCAGATCATTCACAGAATCACAGAGTCATTCAGGTTGGAAAAGACCTCTAAGAACATCAAATTCAACTGCTCCCCCAGCACTGCCAAGCCCAGCACTAAGCCGTGTCCCCAGGCATCACATCTCCAGGTTTCTGAACATCTCCAGGGATGGTGACTCCACCACAGCCCTGGGCAGCCTGTGCCAGTGCCTGACCATCCGTTCAGTGAAAAAATTTTCCCTCATATGGAACCTAAACCTCCCCTGGCACAACTTGAGGCCGTTTCCTCTTGTCCTGTCACTTGTTACCTGGGAGAAGAGACTGACCCCCACTTGGCTACACTCAGGGAGTTGTTGACAGGTGAGGGTCAGTCCCTTGTTACCATTTCCTTTGACATCAGAATAAACATCTACAAACAAATGGCTTCAGAACCATAATGAGTTAACAAGCAATAAATTCTCAAATTTTTACAAATTCAGTCAACCATGTAAAATTCTGTGTGTTAGACCCCAGAAAGTGGTATCTTGCATTACACTCGTGGTTAGATTCATCCTATGTCTATAATTAACTAGAAAATCAATTTTTCATATAGAAAATGAGCTCAGCTGGAGTCTGAGACATTAAAAATATTTCTTAATAGTAGATTAATGCAAACTTTAAAAAATTCCTATTAAGTCCCTACACTCTTTTGGATGAAAGACTAGGAGGAGTTTCCCACAAGCAGACAGGACAGCTTTCAGTGTCTAGTAAGGAAATGCCACTTTTATAACAAAAATGCACATTTTTTAATTTATATATTTAGATGTTCAGAAACAAATGAGTACTTAAGGCCACAGTTTCAGACTTGCAGATCCCAAGTTCAATTATGAGCTCTGCCACTGGCTGCTTGCACAGCTACAGTGGCACACAGACAGGTCCTCACTAATGTCAGGGAATCTTCAATACATGCTGAATTTTCAGATGGCTAAGCCACACATTGTCCACAGACATCAAAATATTACGCTGAAACTTTCCTAAGCTTCTTAAATCACCACAAAGTAATAACTTTTTTACATTTAGCTCAGCTACCTTGAGGGAAACCTTAGTAACTGAGAACAACCATGCCTCCAAGCAGCACTTAAAACACTGAAATTTAGCCAAAAAAGGCACTGTGAAAGTCCCAGCTACATTTCACCTTACAAAGCTCTTTGATCTTACCTTTCATATGGGGTTCTCTTCATCCCACTGTCCTTAATATAATCCACTAGTTGCTTCTGTGTCCGTCCACTGTGAACCCACAAAAGCACAAATGTTATCAAACACAGGGGATGAGCATTAGAAACTGGAATGACTTTAGAGTACTTCTTCCTTTTGATCTCATTCTAAGACATAATGAGTTCAGCTTTAATGAACCTGTTCTGTTTCTCCCTACCTGTATCTGAACGATGACCCTCTGGTGAAGAACACTGCTTTAGCCTTTGGCTTTGGCTGATCAAACAGCCTAAAGAACGTGTGATACTCAACACAGATTTTCCAGAAGTTTTTACACTCATCCCTACTTCCCAAAAGAAACTCCAATGTATCTTGATACGGGCCCTGGGGAAAAAAAAACATAGAAGTTAAATAGCACATAAAACAACAGTGAGGAGTAAAGGAAAGAACAAATGGGTGCAAACAAAAAGGCTGAACTCCAGTGAGGTGCAGAATTTTGCTACATCCCTTCTCATCTGCCTTAAAGCACAGGAGTGATTCTGAAGGCAGTCAAAAATCATTTAATGGCTTTCAAAAATATTTGCTTACCTTGACACTGTAAAAATGTTTAAAAGGCACTTGGCTTTAGAAACATGCTCAATATAACCCACCCTTAGAAATTCCAAAGAAATTAAAATATGTAAGCCAAATAGTACCAATTTTAAAATATTTCTCCTTTTTAAGGAGTTCTGATGCTTCTCTCACTTCCTGAGATTTAGGTAAGACTGGAAAATACTGCATATGTCAGAGTACAGTTATCACATGAAATTTCTGAGGGTCTCTATGTGAGACACACTACTATACAGGCAGACAGGGTGTCCAATTTCAGGTGTCCTTGACACATTTAATTATATTATGCCCAAAGGTGGTTTTTGGCCCTATTTTGATATAAATTAATATAAATTAATCTAGTCATCCAGTGTGGAAGCAACAACAACTTTGATGACATCTGCAATCAAAAACATCTATTGTAAATCAGCCAAGCATGAAAAATAACACTTCTGCTATACAGATGCACAGAAAACATAAAGCAAGAGTAATGACACTAACCTTAAAATTAAGCTCCAACAACACAATCTCAGCCACCTATTCCCTCCTGAGGTGTAACAGGTTATTCTCATTTGAATCAAGAAACTGGATGTAACTTTTTCAGAGTAAGGTACAGAGACAGGATACAACAAATACTTGGGTTTAGTAATTTTTTTTCTATCTTACATTTATACATGTGTATGCCTATGTCAAGGGTAAGCTGAGGCTGAAACACAAAACTCTAGAAATGCTCATAATAAAATGAAGCATAGGTATTTTTTTCAACTGACCAGTACAGTAAAACTTGCACAGACCTCTGGGTGGAGCTTAATAAGGAATCTCTTCCTCTTGAAGCTCAGTTTACGGACTTTGGACCAGTTGAAGGTATTGATTTTCGTGTTACCCTGAATTAAAATGGGAACAGTTAAAAGTTGGCAAAAGTTTCAGAAGAGCAAAGTAACAAACAAAATTCTGTTGCAGTTATATAGATATGTGCATGTGGACACCTTCCCTACCCCAACACATTCTGCTGTATTTTTAGTTTTGGTGACAATATTCCCTTAAACAAGAAAGAGATCACTGAGGAATCTGCAAGGAATTGCAGGACTGCAGTGGCTGATGCACCTCCAAAAAGAAGCTGCCCCACAGAAACCAAAGAACAGGTAAAACACAAAATAAATGGAAAATGGATGCATTTCAGTAGAGCAGTTGCCTCTGTGTTGTGTCGAGAGGAAAACAATATAACTGCATTCATAAACAGGACTCTGAGCACTGAGTGGCTTATTTAATACAACAAACACAGTAACACTAATAGGTCCAATCACTTCAATCAATCAGCACTTCTACACACTAAGAGCAACAGTATCCTAGCAAAAATACACTGGAACATTGAAAGAAGGGAAACCAAACTAAAATTCCGTGATGACAAACCTGTGCCAGGGCTGCCCCAAATGAATTGATGATATTCCCTGATTGCACACCTAACTCTCACACAAAGCCCCTCTACTTCACTGCCACTGGCGGCTTTGATGCTCTCCACTCTGCATCAATAAGAACAAACTGCACCAAACAATATTTTGGAGACTTAAATGACACTCCTTGACCGTAAAGCGTGCTACATTTTGAAGTCATCAGAGACACTTGAATTAAAATAAGAGACTTACTCCAAGACATGCTAATGGACAGACAGACACACCTCACCCTCCCTGCTGTACCTGGAATACCAGCACACCCATGTGTGAAACTGCCAGGTTGATTTTGGTGCCCTCACGGTCAGAGGCAAGGTGGAATCTGATGCCATACATCTCCAGTTTCCGGGCAATTTCAAGCACTTGAAAGTCAGATTCAGCAGGAGTTTGACCCCTATAAAGAGGAAGAAAAATAAAGTTTTAAGAGCAATCTGATTCTATAATACTGCCAACATGGCTAATGCACTTAAGTCTGAACTCTGGCACTAAATGAGAATTTCCTGTCTTATCTACTGGGGCAGTTTCACTCCACGTTAAGTATTACACTGAAAGTTCTGTAAGAGGAGTATGTCTGTATGACACAGCCCTCAAACATATCCCAAGACAGATCCTAAAACAGATGTTAACTAGCTCAGAGCTTTCCATTTTTAGAAACTGTGAAGTTGAACAAATCTAAATTCAATCCACTGTGCTCTTTCCTCTGCTTGCTTGTGTACACATCAGCATTAACCAGATAAGAAGTGAGAGCTGCGTAGCCAGCACAACAGAAACAAAGCAAATATTGCAACAGAATGACCCATTTCAGATCAGGTTTTAACACTACAAAAGTCTTACTTTAATACTACCAGGTACAGCAGATCCCCCAGTCTTCCTCTGGATAATTACCTCCATGCCAGGGAATCCAGAGAAGGATCTTTAAAATGAAACCTCATTCGCTGTCGAAATTACACTGAAAACAGGAGGAAGCTGTACACAAAAGGGAGCAACTGGTCTATGAGGGCACACAACACCCAAAACAGCAACACAGAGACTGTTCAAGACCCTGGCACACAACCACCAAAGATTCAGCCCTCACTGACTGCTCCCCAAGTCATTAGCTGATGTCACTGGCATTTTGTTCTCCTGAGTGAAAACAGTGCTTTTTTTTTCTCACCCCCCCAGTTTTTCTCCATGACAGGGAGTCTATTGTATTATAGTCCATTTTTCACTGCTACAAGACTTTTTCCTGTAAGTCAAACCACTCTCTATCAGTTCAGGGGTCCTGACAAAGGGTTTAGGATCCTCCATGAACATGTGCTGACATGGAAATAAAGGAGTTCTTAGAATCATAGGATCATTACATCTGGAAAAGACCTTGAAGATGATCAAGTCCAACTGTTGCTACTGATGGTGTCCCAGTTATACCACAAAGCAAAAAAGTCCTTATCACAAACACAAGCACGTTGCCCAAGGAGGTCCCTGAACTAAACATCCTGCAAGAAAACACTACTGTCCAGTTTTAGGCAAAAAGACAGTCTGGGAGAACCAGGTAAGGCAGGAGATCCTTCTCCTGTGCCAACCCCATGGAAACCCCACCTGCAGTGCTGTGTCCAGTTCTGGGGCCCCCAACATCAGGAGAACATGGAGCTGCTGGAGCAAGACCAGAGGAGGCCAAGGAGATGCTCCAAGGGCTGAAATCCCTCTGCTATGGAGACAGGCTGTAGGTGTCCACAAGAAAAGGCTCTGGGGAAACCTCACTGTGGCCTTTCAGTACTTAAAGGGGACTCATCGAAAAGAGGGAGGGGGACTTTTTGTATGGACAGATAGTGACAGCACAAAGTGGAATGGTTTTAAATAACAGAGAAGAGATTTAGAGTAGACATTAACAGAAATTGTTTACTCAGAGGGTGGTGAGGCACTGGCACAGGTTGCCCAGAGAAGCTGTGGCTGCCCCATCCCTGGAAGTGTTCAAAGCCAGGTTGGACAGGGCTTGGAGCAACCTGGGAGAGTGAAAGCTGTCCCTGCCCATGGCAGGAGGTGGAACAAGATGATCTTTAAGGCTCTTCCAGCCCAAACCAGCCTGTGATTCTATGAAACACCACCAGCACATGATCTGCAGAGGCACTCAGAGCAGTGAGGCTATTTCAGCCACAGCTGGATAAAGTGACTGATAATCATTACTGACAATGATTAGAAATAATAAATACCAAATCACTTCCAGGCAAGTGCTAGATGAGCCATGTGCAAGTTCACTAGGATAAATGTAATTCCAGAAGGAAGACATAGGTGATAAAAATTTATTATTATTCTATTTACAACCAAGCAGTGCTGAAACCAGATTAGATTCCTGCACACACAGACTAAGCCAAAATTTAAAAACCCTGTTGTCCAAGAAACGGCCTTCCTTCCATAAATTTTCATTTAATTTCATTAAAACAGATGATAAACTACTTTTAGCATTACCTATTTTTGTGTACTATGGAGTGCCAACCACAACATCAGTACTAAATAAATTCTCCTGCTCCTCCTAACTTGCCTTTCTAGTCATGCTCCTTATCCTTCTAATTACCTAGAGTCATGTGTTAGATTAAACAACAGTTTAGCTCCATATAGATTTTTTTAAAATACAAAGAATATTGAAGTGAATGATTTTTACATTTGTCAGAAGCAGGGATGATGGCAATATATATTAACTCCATGTAGGAACTGTCTCTACGATTCCAAGTTCAATTATGAAACTTATTTAGTATGCTAGGATTTTAAAAATGAAAGTTGTTAGAAAAAATACTACTACTTAGATACTCAGCAAAATGTTTCTTACACACATACACAAAATTCCCTGAGAAAGAAAGCCTGAATGCACACACATTCGACAACAGGATTTCAGCAGTGTTCTGTTGCCTTATTCAATCACAAGGGGAAAAACAAGAATCTAAAACACTGCAACAGGAAATCCCACATTTATTTGCCAACTGCAGAAGGCAGGCATTCAGTGACATTCCTAAGTTTACAAGTTCAGTCCATAATCCACCCTTATCCAAACATCAATATTTGTGACCATGTATGTATAAAGGGATTGCAAAGAACACACACAGAGGAAAAAAAAACCTGATTTCAAATGGAAAAAGAAATGCCAAACTACAGAGAGAGTCTTGTAGCTGCATTTCTACCAGTATTACTGTTACATGTACTAGTTATGTCCAAGAGCTTCAACTGGTAAAGCAGATTTCTCTTCCCCTCACTGAAATGAGTAAGTGCTTTTAATACTGGCTTTAAGTGTTGTTTCTATTTCTACCACAGACTCCTTAACTGCGTCATAAAAGCAGGAGTACCATGGTTCCTGTTTATTAAACGCATACAAGACAAAAGAGGTAGATCATAAATCTTACTTTTGGCTACAGCTTCCTGAGTTACACTCTGAGGGCGCTGTGTGTAACTCCCACCCACACTAATTCCTGCTATAATTCTTTTGAACACAACGACATTAGGAATGAAAGTGGGGCTTTGTCTTTTAAAGAGGGTGCTGAGGTTGGCAAGGAGGGTTGGAAGGGAAGGGAGACAAAAACAAAACGGCAACTAGAAAATTGGAGATATATAGTACTAAAAATTCCTCATGAACAGTCTGGTGTAACTGATGCAGAATCACTGACAGTTATTTCACGTACTGTTAGATATGACCCAAAGCACAGCACATCTCAGAAAAAAATACAAAATAAGGCAGCAGCCAATGTTCAGAGTGTTCTCTTGCACACAACCTGCCTGTAGCTACCAAAGAAGGCAGAACTCAGTGTGGGGAAGCCGGGAGCGAAGCCGGGCAGCGCCGGCTGTACCACAGACAGGTACAAAGGGAGCAGTTTCAGTGACTGCCCTCAGATGATGGCTGCAAGCTTAGCTGCACAGCCCAGCCCCAAAACAATCTGCTCTAATTTTGTTCAGCCATTAAGCAGATAAATCTACTTAATCTTCCCCAGGTCAATGGACAACAGACTATCTATTACCAGTATTTCCAGCAAAAACTGCTCTCAGTGCAATAGGTTTTAACATAAAGGTTCCTTACATCCACTTATCTATACAAATTCTGATTGTGTGTTACAATATTCCCGTGGCAATGGATTCAGAATAAATGCTGTCAAGTGTGAGGTGATTTACAGAGCATTTAAACCCAGTGATCAATTTAGAATTTTAAAGGTGAAGAGTAAAGTTAGAATTTTTCTAATTTACACACAATTGAAAGAATTTAAATCCTGGACAACTAGGCTAACAAGCTGTGAAAGGACATAAGGGACAACAGTAAATGTAAATACAAATCTATCAAATCTACTTCTTTCCTGACAAAGAAACCACAGCCATTTGAACACAGGCAAAGTGTGTCATGTTGAATCCTGGACTGCACTCACCTCACAGCAGGTATTCTACTACCCACAGGAAGACAGCAAAAACTGTATTTTGAGTGTCTGGGTGTTAGGATTTAACTGCACCACCACCAATACACCATCTACAAAACAGAAACCCTTTCTTTTTTTTAATAAACTACAGAAATGAGAAAGATAACTCAGGCTCCTGCTGAAGCAACTAAGTAATATGCAACACCAAAAATATAACCCATTCTGTTTGCCATTACTACACTTGCAAAGGTAAGTACAGTATACTTGTGGAAGTAACAGAAAGTATTTGTAAAATGAAAGGAAAAAATATATGTAACAGAAAACAAGCTTTCAATTGTCATCTTTCTGATTACAACATTCTCAATATGCAGAATGGATTGGATACACAGGTTCTGCTTTATTCATGTTGATGACACTCTACCACTTCTAATAGCTACACTGAAGCAGCTAAAAAAAAGAAGGAAAACTGAGGCAGAAAGGAGGTGCTGCAGCAGTAGTCTGGAGATGAGCTACCCTGCCAGAAATGGGTTTCTCTTTGTGGGTGCTCAGTTTGTACAAGAAGTCTCTGTCAGAAGCAATCATCAGTGAAGAATCACAGAATCACAGCATGGTTTAGGTTGAAAGGGACCTTAAAGATCATCAGATTCCAACCCTCCTGCCATTGGTAGGAACTCCTTCCACTACACCAAGTTGTTCCAAGCCACATCCAACCTGGCCTTGAAAATATCAGTCTGCTAAAGGTAAGTGGGGGAATAACAAGATCAATTAAAGGAAACAAAAAATGAAAATAAACCACAAAAATAAAAATATGACACACCAGGGTAACATGAGAGGGAAATATTTATGTCTGTCCAACTGCACTTCGCATCGCCAGGAAGGAGCCAAATGTCCCAGGTCCCTGCTCCTGTCTGTTCCTTGGAACAGAAGTGAGGAAAAATGTGTCTACACTGAGAAAACAACGGACCTCCTCAACTGCTAAAGATAGAAAAGGGTAGCCAGTATTCCCCCTGAGCAAGAGAAGAGATGTTGTACTAGTTTGGGCTGCAGTTAATTTTCTTCACAGTAGCTGGTATGGGGCTGTGTTTTGGATTTGTGCTGAAAACAGCATTGATAACCCAGAGATGTTTTCTTTATTGTTGAGCGAAGCTCACACAGAGCCAAGGCCTCCTCTGCTCTACACACCCTCCACTGGTGAGGGACTGGGGGAGCACAAGAAGTTGGAAGGAGCCACAGCTGGGACAGCTGACCCCAGAGATATTCCACCCCACATGGCATCATCCTCAGCATGTAGAGCCAGGGGAAGAAGGAGGAAGAGAAGGACATTGGGAGTGATGCTGTTTGTCTTCCCCTGTCTTCATTATGTGTGATGGAAACCGCTTTCCTGAGGATGGTTGAACACCTGCCTGCCCATGGGAGGTAAGGAATGAATTCCTGGGTTTGCTCTGCATGCTTGCATGGCTTTTGCTTCACCTATTAAACTGCCTGTATCTCAACCCCTGAGTTTTCCCACTTTTACCCTTCCAATTCTCTCCCCCACCCCACTGAGGGGGAACAAGCAGCTGTGTGGGGCTGAGCTGGGGTTAAACCACGGAAGTCACAGGTATTTTTACGACTGCAGCACTTGCAAAATGACATCTCTCTAACAAAATTTTTTCCAAAGGCGTGGGGGGATTCAAAATGTGCCTTCAAGGTTCTTGCTAATGCTCAATGGCAACCTTTTCTAACTACATGCCTCAGCTGTTAATCTTAACGTGGCTTGCATGTGTACTTCTAAAACACCACTTTAAAGTAAGATTTACAATCACTTTAATAGTATGGCTGCATTAGATGTAATTCTTCTTAAACTAATGAAAAGTACACTTATGAAGCAAGGAATCTTTTCCTATTAACCTTCCTCTGACTTCTTCCTGACAAGCAATACATAAATACAAATTTCCCTTACTGTAACGAATGATTAGAAGTAATTTGTTTGAAAAAAAAAAAATAAAAGCTCAAACCTAATTAACAAAGCCACCATCCCCTGACTCAGAAGACAAGAGAAGTAAACCAAGAAAATTCCCCACAAGCAACTCAATGGAATCCAGGCACATGACTAACACAGGGCCGTTCTGTGCATGCTCTGGGGCTTCTTATCCCAGAACTAAACCCACCACATTTCATCCCAAATTTGAGAGCCATCAAAACCTTGCATGAGCCATTTGTAGTTTCAGACACCATCACACCTCGAAGCAGTATCACAATGAGTTCTATGAAAAGAATGTTCCCCCTTTTTGTTTGCTTTGAAGTTACTAATTCTTTCAGCACTTTTCTTTTGCTAAGAGAAAAATAATGAAATGAGTGGTTTCCCTCCTCCAGCTACCTTCTCCCAAGGTGAAGAACCCTAGCATACATTTTCATTTATTTCAGAATTACTTTAAATTGCTTACAAACAAACCAAACTTTTAGTTTCTTTTTTTAAACATTCCCACATGCACCTTAAAGGTTCAAAGCAGGAAAAAGTAACAAACACCTGATTTCATGAATAATGGACAAAGCTGAAATTCCATTATTACCTATAATTTCAGTACAATTGAAAATCAGTGATCATAAACAGCGAAGAGTTAATTATTGAAATTCTCAAGAACTAATTTTCCAATACTTAAACACAGGTGTTGCCCTGAAAAACCTCCTTGTTCTGTCTTAAAAGAAAGTCAGTCAGCAATGATCCATGATTTTACCCACATAAAGCAAAAGGAACATCTAAATTTCTAATACAGCATTCAGATTAAAACACACAACCAGGCACAATAAAGTGTGCATGCAGATATTCACGATTAACAAAACAACTTCAAATTGCTAAATCCTCATATGCAATGTCTCAAAAACTACAGAAAAATAAGTTCCTGTAGCTCCTGGCTGCATGTTGGAACTAGTTTTATATTTGTGGCGAAGAGTTTCTTTGTCACCAATAATCTTCCATTATTTCAAAAATACCCCAGCTGTAACATAAGGTGTTGCATGAATTCTGGTGAAAGTTATTTCTCCCCTATTCCCTCCAACCTTTTTCATCTCTCTTATGCTTAATGAGTACAGAATGAGTATGATGCAATTGATTTCTACTTATTTAGACAAAAGCAAGACCTACGCATTTGCTGGCAAGCTGAGCCTAAACTTTGTAGACTGGAAACTCTGAAGAATTATTTTGGCTAAACCCATTATTATATGATGGCTTTCTTTGTCTTGTTATTAAGGGTACACTGCAAAAATCACTTGAGAAAAAGTACAGCCCAACAACTCTGTCCTAACAATGTAACTATGGCCACACCCAACTTTCCCTGCTCAATGTAAATGATGTTTAATTCACACTCTCTTAACATCATCCTATCATGCAGTATGCCTGACCTCCCCCAAGCAAGCTGCTTTGCTCCCCAGGGGTTACATTAGGGGTTTACATTAATCCTCACTTACACATGCTTCTTGTGGAACTCCAGGATCTTTCCTTCAATTCTTTCCTGGTTTGGCAAATACTGGTTTGTTTTAAGGTGTTCTTGATCCTCCGATTCATCGAAATCCCCTATTTCAGCTACGACAGAAAATAAAATGATTTTAGAATGAGGAGAAAACAAAACAGAGTAAGAAGAAACAATGGAAAAGGAACCATGACAAAAAATACTTGGTAAGCAATTACAGAGACTCCAAGAGCCTTTAAGTGCTTCAAATTTGTGCATCACGCTTTCTATCCAGCTTCATTTTATCAAACTCCCACATTTCTCCCAAGCAGAATTCCTGGGGATTAGAGCAGTATTTAAACATAATTTGGAAAATTTAGACTTCTTAAGGGTCCAAGACTTGTGGAAGACCCACAAGGCAGTGTGAACATTTGTTACATACAGATACCTCATACAAACCAGCATATTTCAATGTATTTTTTTCTAAACATATGTAAATTGTAATGGACAAGGCTACTTGGGAAGATAGCAAATTACATCTGGAGTTTTGGTCTCCCCTTCACATACCCATGTCTTTCAGGTACAACACAGTGGATTTAGAAAGAGATTTACAGGAGGAAAAAGCATGATTAGAAAGTGCAGAATGGTTTCCATCTGACATGACATGAAGCAATCAGAAGTCTTCAGCTTGGAAAAGAAAAGCACACACAGCAGGCAGAACACGTGGCAGATGTATATAAAAGTTACAAGTTGAATAGATATATTTTAAAAAGTAATTTACTTTTGCTGATAATAAAATATGAAGATAAAATATTAAATTAAAGCACAAACATTTTAAAAGACAAAAGTATACATGTTATCCTAAAAACCTCCCAAAAACTAAGCTGTGAAGCTCATTTCCTTGAAAGGATGCCAAACTAATAAGCAAAATCAAAAATCAGACAAACACAAGGGCAACTAAACACAGAGATGCAAGTCAGTCTGTGACCTAGAAAGGCCACATGCCGAGACTATGAGATGGATGCAGCAAAGGCAGAGTTGCCATATGCCTGCTCTGTGTCTGAGGGCTTCCCCATAGCATCTGCCATCAGCTACTGTCAGAGAAAGGAGTGGACTTGTTCTTAATGAGAACACAGCAAATCCTGCTTAGAATCAAGCCAGCACAAGAAACAAGTAAAAAATATTTAAAGGATTTCTGTAAAATAATTTCTGTTCAAAATAAAGCTATTCTTTCTCACATCCAATTTTCCAGAAGAGCAGAATCAAGCTAAGGAAGGCCCAATGGTGAGATTTGCTCCCCAGCTCCCCACTGCTGGGAAATCATGAGCAGGTTTTAATGGCATCACTCGCTGATGGCACACACACAAGATAGATACACTCTTCCAATTAAATCACCCTAACTATTATAACTGCATTATTATATCACAATCCAGAATTAGATAACCAATAATTATTTAGCAGTGCACGTGTGAGGGACATCACTGAACAGCTTTTGCTTCCAGCCATCAGAGAGCCTCCAAAGGCCCTGTCTGCAGCTTGAGTTGCAGATCTGTAAACACTTCGGCTGCTGCTCCAGCAATCTGGTGTCCAAACCTAATCAAGGTTTCCAACCTCCTTGTCTCAGAGGCCACATTTTTAGGTCTTTAGGCACAGACAGACCAAGTCAGCAGAAGCATGGAGGGCTTCCAAGTCAGTTGCTTCCCATTTTCCTTTTCCCTCCCAGTGAGGAGGAAAGCTGCTGACAACCCCATTGTGGAACTTGTTCTGGCACAGTTCTAGCTGCATTTCAGCCCAGTTCCTGTACACCAATCTTCCCCCAGGCACAGGGAAAGTGAGAAGCCAAGTCGAGGGAGCACAGAGGCAGATGGGAACATCTGTCTGGAAGATGTGGAATGCTGGTGACATGGCTTGCAGAGCCAGGGACAACAGACAACACGGAAGGGGTTTGGTTTCCTACAGCCTCCATGAAGCCAAAGTCATCTCATACATAAGTTCCTCCCCACAGCCAGCCTGGATGACCATTCCAGGGCTGAAAACCAACATGTTTTACAGTGTGTAGAGAAGGAAATACTATGAGGCAGAGATGGCTTTTAGTTACCAAAAGCTTCTGTGTGCTATTGACCCTGGGTCAGCACTGGCACTGATGTCAGCCCGGCTGGGATACTCACACTGCAAAAGGTGGGAGACCAGCAGAGCTGCCGTGTTGTCGCTGCAGGTCAGTCGCTCCTCTGCCAGGTCTCTCTTGATTTGCAATGCAAACAGGTACCTGAGGGAGAGGTACAAGGGCTGGAGTTACAAAGACCATCCTGAGAGATGAAAGGACGACAGAACAACTGAGCAGGGGGTTATAAAACCAGCAACTCCTAATTCTTCCTCTCTCCAAACTCAAGGTAACACAGCAGCCTGGTTACCAAGGACACTCAAATCAAACAAAATAACCTGTGACTTATCCAGTGCAATTTATCAACACAGGGCTGAGCCAGCACAACAACTCACAGGAACAAGGAAGAAGAAAGAAAACCACATTTTAAGCAGGGTTCATTTCTACACTAACTGCAGCTGTCATTTTTAGCTGCAAAGTGTGGGCTTCAGAACTTTAAATCCTAAATAACTTATTAAAGTATGTACTGATTATTTCACATAGGCACTCTTTATAAATTTTACTGTTTTCTATATACTCTGGCTCCTTAGACACCATGTTGTTGGCAAGCCCTAATCTGTGCTGTTCTCTGTTTTGAAAAGTATTTTTTGTGATATCATTCATCTGCCAACACACGTCTGCTGAAACTGTGACACTCACTCCAAGTGCTCTTTGACTCATCTTCCATCTGAGTTCTATTAGGAAGCAGCTGCACTGCCCTCCCACTGTTACCTCCCTATTAATTCAGCAGGTAATGCAAATCTAAGGGTTCTAAAACTACTTTACCTAGTATATTCCTCTTGCAACTGACCCGGGTCTGGAGGGAAAAACTTCACAGCTAGACGAAGCATTGTAGTCTTTGGTCCTACAAGAAAAGTTGGTTATTTCACAAAAAAACCCAAAACCAAACAGGCATTCCTCACAAGCACATGCATGTTCTGTTTGCCAAGGAGCATAGAAACACAACACACATGAAGTCTAGCCAGATTTCAACTCCCAGCTAACCACAGCAGGCTCTGGGGTACAGATTGTTCATGTCCATGGAGATACAGCAGCTGGTTTCCAGAGGAGCTTGGATACCACTGCCCAGGTGAGTCTGCAGGCTCAGCACTGCAAAAACAGCTCTGTTCAACATGAAATCTGAAATACCCCAAAGCAACTACTTGGCTGCACACAACAGCATGGCAGGTGATCCAATGAGAGGGTGCCAGAAGGGCAGGAGAGGGGAGACACACCCCACAGGCTCTCAATAGCAACCACACAATCAGAACTGAACCCACAAACCTGGCTGGACCCAGCTGGATCCCTGCAGAGATAAAGGGTGTTTGCAGCCTGCTCCCAGCATGCCTGGTGATACCCATTTCCTCCCACTCTCAACACTTCCCTGTCCATCTCAACAACAGGCAGAAAACCAATTTAATGTTCAAATCTAAAGAGAATCCTCAGTCACTGCTGGGAACAGCCCATGATGCTCTGCGTAGCATTTTACAACAAAACACAACCACGACTGCTCTGCATTAACCGTTCCAGCAGCAGGACTCATCCTGCTGAACCACAATCCCTGTTTCACCTGGATTTTTGAAGGAATTAACTACAGGGTACCACAGTCACTCTCCATGTCAGGACTGGGCACCACCATTTTCCCGCTGTTTTTCCTGCAGCAGCATTTTCCCGCAGTATTCCGCAGGCAGGCAGAGCACTGCCCAGCCTGTCCTTGCAGGGGTCTGCTCAGCATCCACCTGACAGCTGCAGGAACCCTCTGGGCAAAAACCAGGCCCAGCCACCCCGGGGCTCCATGTGCCACTGCAGTTTCAAAGCAAGCTTAGCCAAATTTAAAAAACAAAAAAAATTTGTTGGAGCATGCTGGCGAGCACAAGACAGGCTGCTTTAATTTATTTTAAGCATCAAGATCTCTTAAAGCTTGACAAAGTACAATTTAACCCCCTCAGCCCCAAAGCACACTGATTTCTGCTGTCTGGAATACCCAGTTCCCATATGCCGAATGTTTCTCCACTCACTCTCTCGTTTGCTAATGAGGGAAATACAGATTTTGCTTTTTGACTAGGAGAACTGAATCCCAGATTATCACAGCTCTCACAAGAGCAGCTCCCAGCCTCCAATCCCAGAATCACCAAAGCTTTGGTGAAAAAAAACCAAAACTAAAATCCACATCCCAATTACAGTGTAATATCTAGAAGTAAAAGAAGGTTGGAAATAACGCTGTATAATGACACAGAGAGCTCACATTTGGCAGAGACTAAGGATTTTATAGTTCTTCAGACACAGCAAGTGAGGAAAATGAATAGTTTTAATGATTCCAGTAAAAAACCCCAAAATTTCACATCAAATTTCTAAAAATACCCTGAGCCTTTGGAAGATCTTCACAAGGTCAAGAACAGTCCAGCATGTTGGTGATGTCAATTAACTGGAAAGTATCAATGTAGGAGCAATTTTGGAAGTGTTTCAAGCATCACTTATATCAAATGAAAACAAATATAAAAAATGAAAACTATAATGCTGCATATTTGCCTCTGTAGCACAACCCTCCTCTTTTTGTTCAGTCAACTTTGCCTTTCCTCTATAGATACGTCCCATTCAAATCAGGAAAAGAAACACTTGACCAGTGTTAACTGAGATGCAGAATTTATTCTAAGAAGACAAATCTGAGCAAAAACAAGGATGACAACAACAAAAGAGATGTGAGGAAAAATTACTCGGGCAGGGATGGTGAACACAATGTTACATGAACTGGCAGCACCTCAGAGAAGGTTCCCAAATGCCAACCTGATATTATGTGCCTGTTGGGGAGCTGAAAATTTGGATCCAAACCTCTTGCCTTCTGGAGTGGTTTCTGCATTCATTTGAAAATAATCAAAATAAAATTCTTACCACACAACACAAAGTTGTCCCATCAGGGAACACCATCTAAGGTCAAGATTTCACAATTTATATGGTACAGAAGAGAATACAGAAGGAGTAACCAAGCAGCACTGCAGAGCTGTGGTCCACCAGATCTTTTAACTAGGACATAATTCCTTTCAGTCAGGAACATATAAAAAAATGTCACTCCAACATTTTTTGGGTGGGGAAAACAGAGAGTGAAAGTATTGTATATCCTCCAAAGGAAGCCTTCTTTTATAGCTGGTTTGGCTCTTCTGCTTAAAAAACAATGTTGGCAAAAGTCAAAATCCTGACTTTAAGGTTAAAAAATTAGTTAGAATTGGTGATTTTATATTTTTAATCAATTTTAGGCAGAAGAGTAAATAAAAACTACTTCCCAGTACTAATTTTCAACATATTTCAATTAAAATTTGGAAAGGAGTAGGAATCCACCACACCCTCCTGACCTTGTTCTTCCACAAAGCCTTTGCACTCAGAACCAGAAAACAACCAAACAGCTTAACTCTGCTCTAAAGGAAAAAAAAAAAAGCTGGATCTGATCTTTCAACCTCTGCAGAACCAACCTGCATGCTGCATTCTTCAATTATTTTTCACCTTTAGAGTGCCTCTCATACTACTTTTTAGAGTGGTGTAAAGACAAGATAGCCCTGCTATTGCAGCATCCTCCTGGTCAGGGAGCAGAACCACATTTTACAGCCAAAGCAGAAGCTCTGAAGCTGCAGCCACCATCCAGGTGGGAGACCCCTACCCTCTACTCTCCCAGCAAAGCTGCTCCTGAGCACATGGAAAGAGCTCACATGGTAATCAGCCAAAATATTCCTTTGTCTTCCCACAGTGTGACAACACAACTTCCAAAAGCTTACAAACAGCAACTGTTATATTTCACTTCAACCTAACACCAGCTGACCCAATCTATTTAGATATTTATCAGAGAAAGAATCCTACCTGCAGTAAGTTTCCATTCCACCCATCACATATTACCTATGAAGATGCCAGGTTGGCATGTCCCAACAGGAACCACTATCACCACTACCATGTGTAATTTGCAGGGAAGGATAACCAGTAAATCAAGTAGTAATTGTGAAAGCAACCCACATAAAGCAGATGCAAATTAAGGAAAACTTCCTTTTTTAAAACTACTTACTCCGTACTTGCTTAATAACAGGTTTCATAGGTTCCAGCCAAATCTGAAAATGCAGAGAAAAAAAATTACAAACTGACATTCTTATTTGAATACAATATGAAAACATCAAAAGTAAATTTAAATTAAGCAGTAATTTATGAGTAGCATTTCTTCTGCAGTGCAGTAATACCTCTGCTTTACAAAAAGTGTAAAGCAAACTTATCTATTTGAATTGACATTTCTCATGCATCAGTAGAAAAATCACTGATCTGTGCTTAAAGCTCCTCTGGACAGAAAAAGAGCCAAGTCAGCAGAAGCACAGCCCCACTGCCAAGGCCAGAGTCATCCCAAAACCCATGGCCCGACAGGAGCCAGGCTGCAGAATTACAGAAAGTCTGGAGAACAAGAAAAGGTCCAACTTTTTTTTCCCTTTCCATGCTTTTTCTGGCACTTTTACCTACCTACTTAAGGGTTTTTACTCGTTATTAATTTCCCACTATTTTTCTCTTTTGACAAGCACATTTTAAAAGAAAGACTATTGCTGTTCTTGTAAAAGGAGCATCCATAAAAGTAATGCAAAATATTTGGATGCTCCACCTTTTATTTTCCCCACCCCTGCAAAGACAAAACTGTTACAAGACAATTATGTTTGGTCCTTACTAGTTACTGCTCTGTCTGAGTCTGAGAGACAGATGAGGATTTTAAGAACCTTATTAACTGCAGTAACTGTTTGGAAACTGTGCAGAAGAACTGGAAACTAAACAAGTTTTACTGTATTTCCTCGGCTCAAGACCAGTGTGGATTAGTGCCATTAGCATTCCCTATGTTCTCAGTCAGATTTTCTGCATGTCCTAAAACCAGGATAAGTAATAGAAAAAAAAACAAAAGAGGGTTTGCAGGACAAATTCTGGTGTAGAAGCCACATTGTCCTCTTTGCAAGGTACAGGATAAGTGACTAGGAGGCTTAAAGGTGTCAGCATTGATCTAGATCAATGATTTAAAAAGCTTGGATGCCTGCTGAGGTTTGTGCTGGAAAGAGGTTTGTAATGGCTTTTCAAGGACATTAACTGAAGGCTGAATTACATGAGGATAATATGAACACTACCAAAATTACACACTGTAGTATGATTTTATAGGTGCTCCACAGAGTATGCTGTGAGTTGATGTTTCCCCTGTCAGAGGAAAGGAGGATTTTATTTCTGGTCCTGAAAGTGGGAATATCAGCAGCTATTTAATGGCTTTATACATTTCATGAGATTCAAGAAGAAGCAGAATCTGATTTCTCCCCTCTGCTTTAGGAGTTGCCATCATCTGGTGAGTGAAGCAGATCTACAGGAATCCAACAGATGATCCTACAGGATACTCCAGCAGACTTGGAAACTTTTGACACTCAAGGAACTGCATTCACCCAAGCTTTTTATCATACCCGATTTGTCAGCATACGCACCCAATATGACTGGATGTTCTGGAACTCAATTCCAAAGTAGTCTGATTCAATCAAATTCAGATGCTTGTAAACTTCTGTCAGTAATGTCTGGCCGTAACATTTGGACTAAGGAAGTAATAAAAAAAGTTACAGTGAGATGAATACATATAAGTTTACGGCAAATTAAAAAACAAATTATGACATCTTTAGAAACTGTAGAAAAATATCACAAAGATTTTTCACATTATTCTTGTCACTGTAACACATGAACACAGGCACAGCTCGACATAAAAAACCTTCCCAGAACCAGAGGAACTGAAGCTGGAAGGGGCCACTGGAGGTCACCTACGTCCAGCCTCCTTCTCACAGCAGGGTCAGCCACAGAGACCCGAGCAGACCAGCTGCAGGCTATTTGCAGCTCCTTCAATAAACCCATATGCTTGTTTGTGTAGCTGGATGGTGTGGTCTGCCCCAGCAGCACATCGAGCAGGGACTGCCAAATCCCTGCTCCATGCAGATCCCTCGCTCCTACCAACACCAGGGACCCCAGGGCCACGTGCAGACCAACAGGAACCCAACCAACCCTCCCCTTACACCACACTTGCTGTAGAGTCCGTTCAATGAATCCCTCCCTCAAGAAACCCATCACCAACCCTTTCTGACAGTCGAGTTAGAGGCAAACCCACAAACCAAACATTGTCAGAAAGCAGCTACGGCAACATGGGAGAAAACAGGAAACTTCCACAGCACATCAAAACCAGCTCCCCTTGGGGCTGCTTGTTCAATCATCCCAGCCTGCTCTCAGCATGACTGCAGCAGCCACAAGAAAAACAGCATGTATGAACCCACACATCAATGTGGATCACTCAGAAAAGAATCCAAAGGGCTATCACACCTCTAGGTACCCATTCCAGCACCACACAAAACACAGCAGGGTGTAGAGGGAGGTTGCACAAAGCTACACCTTGGACCATGGAAGTGATTCTACAACTGTAGTGACATCATTCTGGTCAGCTGGGTTATCTGACAGAACACACTGGCAGCGTTGATGCCACAGAGGTTTGTTCATGTGGAAGACTCCACAACTTTCCCATCAAAGCAGGCACAGAGTTCTGTAATTGATTCTTTAAACTCAGAACAACAGTGTCTCTTTTAAAAAGTATTAGGCATTATAATAAGTTATCACAGAATCACAGAATGGTTTGGGTTGGAAGGGACTTTAAAGATCATCCAGTTCCAGAGACATCTTCCACTATCCCAGGTGGCCCCAAGTCCTGTCCAACCTGGTCTAGAACATTTCCAGGGATGGGGCAGTGATGGGGCTTCTCTGTGCCAGGGCCTCACCATCCTCACAGGGAAGAATTTCTTTCTAACATTTAATCTAAATCTACCTTTATTCATTTTAAAGCCAAATTAGTGTTAGAATCAGAATAATTTAATAAAATGTAAATGAAAATATCTGAGAGAAAGAATGGGCCACTTCAGGTTTAAAAGGTAAAAAATATGGTGAAAGCTGGGGCAATTGTTTCACATTACTGGGGTGCACAAAAAATTGAAAAGCAACTGTTTCTTACAGGAAAAAGATTACCTGTCACTTTTAGAACTATACAATTTAGCTAAATGCCACTGTAACACTTCAGAAAAGCCCCAAAACTTCAGTCAGAAAAAGTCTGACGGTTGAGCAGTGCTGCAAATCTGACATAGCTTTGGTATTTGAACTGGTGTGAGTGGAGCTGATGGAATCCAACGCTGTAACCTCAGAAAAATGCACAGAAACAGGACAGAGAACAGCACGAGACTGGCTCATCCCTCCCACTCACATTTTTACCACTGACGTTACCCACAAGGGCAACC
The DNA here is from genome assembly GCA_013397135.1 of Pachyramphus minor. Classification (NCBI taxonomy): domain Eukaryota; kingdom Metazoa; phylum Chordata; class Aves; order Passeriformes; family Tyrannidae; genus Pachyramphus; species Pachyramphus minor. The sequence continues at coordinate 228,083 of VYXB01008903.1, read as the reverse complement.
CCAGGTGGGGAGCTTTGGTCAGGTGAATTCATCTGGCACAAACACGAGTCATTCCAAAAGGTTCTTGATATCACACTGGCAAAAGCCACTGCTGCTGAAAACCCCAAATAAAACTGCAAGTCAGGAGAAGTGATCCAGCTCTTGGTGACTGGCAGAGGGGACACACATGCCTGGCTGAGTGATGACACAGTACACGAGCAGGAGCGCTCTCCTCTTTTTCTGAGCAAGTCTAAAATGGTGTTTTCTTTGTAAGAGCACAGTTAATTTTTTTTTTGCCAGAATCTGTGCTTACAGAAGACTCTGAGGGTATGGGTTTTGCTTTTTAAATGGTGACAATGAAATAAAGACTGATACAAGTAATGGCAAGCCACATCTCCAGTCAATTCCATTATTCCTCTGCTGTCTCCAGACACATTTCCCAGGCAGGTTACAGACTCTGCCAGAGGGGGCACATGCCTGGAGAAATGCATTTTGAAAATTAAATTTTTAAGTTCCAAACAAAATACATTTCTTGCTATGCACTTGTGAATAAAACTTCAAATAGTAACAGAAGGAAATATCCTTAAATATCGTAGGACTCTCTTTTTTTTTAAGGTACTGATAAACACACACATACTCCTCCTGCTCCCAGGCCTCACAGGTCCAAGAAGGGAACACTTTCAGCCAGCAATATTCGTGGGGATGCAGCAATACCCTGACCAACCTCATATTCTTCCATGTGCAGAAAATGGGACATGCTACTTGCCTTTTCATGGACAGATCCACTGACCTCTAGAAGCCCCTGACCAGGAGATGTCCTGCGACCCAAATCTCATTTGTGAAACAAGCAGCAATTCTGGTTCCAACCACCTTCTGTTAGAAGTGATACACTTGGATTAACTTGTGAAAGATGCCTGCTGGCAATCAGACAAGTTTTACAGCCAAACTGTGCACAGTGCTGATTACGTAATCTGTGTCCTGTCCATGGCCAGTTACATACAGGAATTAAAATTATCCCAACTGATCGTAAGGCACAGATTTCTTCCAGTTAAACTGAGTTACATCTCCCTGGCTCCACCAAGCTCCATGCCTGAAGACAATCCAGATGCCTTCATCTCTCCAAAAAAAACCAGTCTGTATGGCACATATCCCTGTTACCTCTCCTTCCACTGTCAAGTCCACACTCCTTCAAGAGAAACTAAAGATGAAGAAATTAAGATGGTTAAAGCTGGGAGCACTTGGCAAATTAGAAAAACATAAAATAATTTTGCTTGGTCTAACAACTATAAATTTTGGGTGTCAAGAAAAACCCCAGTCTAAGCTGAGTCCTTCAGAAGATAAATGCCACATTTTGAAAGAACGGTATTAATTTTATCTTAAAATGAGTTTCAAAAGCTTGAGACAGAACAGGGTTTTTTATAATTATGCCTCAAATGTTGTGGGAAAACTCTTCTTAGAGGTGTTTAGTTCCTCAAATTGTTTATTATATTTATAACCATCCTTTCCAAAAAGCTGGACATTTTGAAGTGGACAAAAATGAAAGTGACATGTCACTGTTTAATTTGCATAAAAGCAGCACAAAGTAAAATATTTTAAGTAATTCTCTAATTACTGTAATTCTGGCATCAGGGCAAGCAGCTGCATGAATGCATTTCAGAAAGGTCCTGCCTTCAATACAAATTCACAACACAGCATACTTTCCATTCCAAACTTCTCAATTACTCTTTCTTTTCTGCCAAGACAACGACTACTGATATTACTGAATTATTTCACATAAAAAGAAAGAAAAAAAAAAAGGGTAAAAAAAATTAAATAGGCAGCTATCAACAGTTTTCCTCAGTGACCCAGTTCTAACCATACTGCAGATAATTTTAACAAGTCATCATTAGAAGACTGTTCAGTACAATAGATTTATTTCAAATTGATTTGTATATTCAGATCAAGCTTAAAAAGTTCCCTCAGAGCTGTGCAAGTGCAAGCAGGGTGCCCTGACTGGTGGTGATGCCACAAAGAGCCCTGCATGGCAAAAGAAGCAACACATTCAGACCCTGCTCAGTGCTAATACAGTGTACGACAGGGAACAGAAATCCATAGGAACAAGCATTTTCAGCTGAAGTTTCTTGCCTGAAGGAGGTATCTGTATCTGTTGCTTTATCAGAAAAATAAACATATTCAATGTTAGCAATCTTTAGGACATAGGAGTAAAATATAAGTAATATAAAAAAGTTGTAAACCCAGTTATTTTTGTTTTATAGAATTCTGGAATCACAGGATGGGCTGGGCTGGAAGCAACTTCCAGTATCATCTCATTCCATGGGTAGGGACACCTTCCACTATCCCAGGTTGTTCCAAGGCCCATCCAACCTGGCCTTGAACACTCCCAGGGATGGGGCAGCCACAGCTTCTCTGGGCAACCTGTGCCAGGGCCTCCCCACCCAGCATCCCATCTAACCCTGTCCTCTGTCAGTGTGAAGTGATTCCCCCCTATCCTATCCCTCCATCCCTTGTCCAAAGTCTCTCTCCAGATCTCTTGGACCCCCTTCAGACTCTGAAAGGGGCTCTCAGGTCTTCTCAGAGCCTTCTCTTCTCCAGGTTGAACACCCCCAGCTCTCCCAGCCTTTCTCCACAGTAGAGGGGTCCAGCCCTTGAAGTATCTCCCATGGCCCCTTCTGGACTCACTGCAGCAGCTCCACATGTGTCTTGTGCCATGACCCCAGAGCTGGATGCAGCACCACAGGTGAGGTCTCACCAGAGCAGAGCAGAGGGGGAGAATCAACCCAAGTGTTATTTGCTATTTTCTCAAATATCACTCCCTACATGGCAGATCCTCCCTCTGCCATAACATTTGAGCTCAGGGAGGAAAACAAACTGGGAACACACAGCCATAGCTCATACAGTAGACCATAGCTCAGTATTATCAATATCAATTCTTCTCTAACTCCCAGACTTGTCTTCCAGAACATCTTCACTTTCTGCTGCCACATATTTTAATTTAAAAACAAAAAAGCCCTGGTACTTTCATAACGAGTAGTATTTTCATCTTCTAAAATGGACAAACTGCCCTTGCTCAAACTTTCCAATAAAGAAATCCACTTTTGGCAGCAGTTAAGCTGGAAGGGAAAAAGAAAAAAAAATATCAGTGCAAAAGTCAAGAGTTTGGAAGAAATGAAAAATTATAAAGTAGAGGTATAGAATGGAAACACTTGTGCAGCCAGAGCCAGGGGAGCCACTGGTCCCCAATGTCAGCAAACACCTTGGATTTTCTGTTACAGAAATCTGCAACTGTCAGGAAACCAAATCCTCCAATAAATAGTGGATCTGCATGAGAGGGAGAAGTTTAGATTTTACATCATCATGGACAAGCAGCCAACAGAGCCAACATGGAGCCAACACAGAGCGCCCTGAGAGCAGCCAGAGCAAGTTAAATAAAGGTCCCTTCACCAGTCATGGATTTTTATTTCTTTTTTTTTATTTTGGGGGACTTCAGTGGTCTTCCTAAGGAAAATGGGATTTCTCATCTTTGGCAAATTAAAAACAAAAAAAACCCTGGCAACTAAACATAGACTTGTTATTTCCTTTCTTAATCAGAAATATGCAAACATTTCAGTGAGTTTACAGCCCTGTTTATCTCCAACCCTCCTGTAATCTGTTAGATCTCTGTCCAAATGCAGTGTGAGACAGAAAAAACACCCTCAAAACTCCCTGTTAATAACTATCATTAATGCCACACATAAACAAAAACTGCATTTCTGAATACAGGGTGGACGCTTCAATGTTTATTAGAAAGAAGGAAATAATCTAAGATGGCAAGGAAGACCATTCATTAACCTTGTGTTTTCGTGGCTAAAACAAGAAGACCTTACTGCTCCATATCTAGTATTTAATCTGCAGACTGGAAAATTAAGAAATAACTGCCTTCCTTTTCAGTACTTTATTACTTTCTTCAATTTTGGTTGGATCTAGTGACTCCAATGAAAGCACTCCCTGCCTCCCCACAAAAATGAGTACCTGGTGAAAACTGTGTCAAACTCTTGTTTCATGTGCTCAGCCAAATTGCTTAAGTACTGTTTCATTTTGATCATCTGATCATTTAACAATAACTTTAGGCTTCAATTCTTTCTCTTTTTTTTAACTCTTTGTGAAGAAAACCAGTATTTTAAATACATTTGTTTTATTCACTCTTCTGTGTTGAGAGGTCTCAACTACAGGTTACTTTACTGAGACCACAGTCCTCATGCCCTGCAGCCCCCACCTGCCCCTGACTGAGGGTGCCAATCCCAAATTCTACCAGAATTGGGTCAAGGAGCTCACCCAGCACACATGTAAGGTTTGTGAAACTTCATCCAACTTTCTACCCTCGTCACTAGTATGAATTTATTTTTTTAAAACCTTTTTTTCCCCCCACAGAGCACAGTTCAGCTGCCAGGTCTCCCACTCGCAGCGGGAGTCTTCCAACACCCAGCTCCCCTGAGGTAGCCAAACCCTTGGCCAGCCCTGGTTTCCCATGTCCCTGGGCTGGCAGGGCAGCCCTGGATGCTGGGAATCATTTCTATAGGAGCAACACCACCATCCACACCCGCCCAAGCCAGGGCCTCGCAACAGAGCTTGTACCATGGTCACAGAGTGAACTCTGGGTATATCCCCACCCTGAAATTTATTCCATAACTTCTTCATCACAAAATGGGACAGTGTGCACTTTCACCTTGAAAATTTGCTTCATTTTTAAAATACTGTATTACAGTATTTCTACACAGCACTGAAATCCAATTTACTCAAAGATGGAAGCTGCAAACACAAATATAAACACCTAAGCTATTTTAAGTTCCATTATTACACTCAATACTGGGCATATTTTTTGTTTTAAAAATAAATAATTCTATGACTCCCTCCCATGATTTTTTTTTGTCCTAAGATTTCAGTGGTTATTTTTGATGTGGGTTTGTCAGGGGTTTCTTAAGCAGAAGCCACAGCCAGACAAATTATTCTAGAAATGGAAGCCTCTGGCTCATTTAATTAAAGCTAGCTTTAAAACTGTAATCATTTAAAGGTTCAAGTAGTGTTAAAGCACTTCACTGCCAAGTGAACCAGCTCTTCCCAACAAACATGCTTTTCCAGCGTGGCTAGACTTGCTGGATGCCTGAAAGTAGGAAAACAACAACTGGTTGACACGGGAAAAGATCCCCAATTGGGAGGGAATTATGTGAACAGATTGGGAAATGTATACTTAGGTAGGTAGCATACAGAAACCAAAAAAAATGGTCTCAAGTTTTAAAAGTGGTGCCGTGATGAAATACCTGTAGTACTTGGCATAAAACACACCGTGCTCAGAGAAAAAACAAATGGCACCACAGTTAAGTACTCTGTTCAACACACAGTTCCCAAGTGCTAAGTACAAACAGCACATGGAAGAGTCACATAAAAAATATTGGCCATCAAGCAGAAATTCTCAGTTGCTTTCGCTACCTGGAGAGATCAATACAGACAGGAACCCCCAATACCTGTTTCATGCACTGCTCTAGACTACGTGGGGAAGAGCAAAGTCACACAAATTAAAACCCTGGACCACATCCTCAGACAGAGTTTCACAGGACAGGACTGCCTGGTGATTTGGTACCAGAGTTGCTGCTTGCTAATAATTAAACATTCAAGTGATAACAGCAATGATATCACAGAGAAGAGCTGCTTTGGGGTGGCTGATCCCAAAGTCAGGTTCATAACAGAAAGTCCAAGCACCTCCTTTGTTCACACAAGCTGCAAACCAGCATAACAAAGTGAAGGAAATAGTCATGAGGAGACATCTCAATTTTTTTCCCCTCAAACTTTGCTACAAGCCCCTACACACTTGTGCAAACCCCTGCACCTGTTCCCTCAGACGGGCCTGGCCACTCCATGCACTTAGACTGCAGGTGCTCTGGGAACTTGCACAGATTCATTTCATATATATAGATACATAAATAAAACTATATTTTAAGTCACTTTAAACACAGACAATACTTTGTTTTCTTTATTCATATAAAAAACTTACTACAATTGCAAGTCTTTCTCCATTAATTTTGCTTTGCCTCAAAACCATCATCCACGCCCACATAGACCAGATTTGATCTGGGCTTTCATAGAATTCCAGACTGGTTTGGGTGGGAAGGGGCCTAAAAGACCATCCAGTTCCAACACACAGTCATGGGCAGGGACACCTTCCACTAGCTCAGGTTGCTCCAAGCCCTGTCCAACCTGGTCTTGAACACTTCCAGGGATGGGGCAGCCACAGCTTCTCCGGGCAACCTGTGCCATGGCCTCACCACCCTCACAGGGAAGAATTTCTTCCTAATATCCCACCTAACCCTGCCCTCTGAAGCCATTCCTCCTTGTCCCATCAATGCAGGCTCATGCCCAAAGTCCCTCTCCAGCTCCCTTAAAGCCTCTTCAGGTACCCAAAGATGACAACAAGGTCACCCTGGAGCCCTCTCCTCTCCAGGTTGCACTACCCCAGCTCTCTCAGCCTTCCCTCAGTGGAGAGCTGTTACAGTTCCCAGGTTCTGTACTTTGCCTGTGAGGGGTTGGGTTACTCCAGGCTCACACATCACTCCGAGGAAGCCTGCCCAAAGGAAACAGTTTAAAACATTAAGACTCACAAAAGACTCTTTACACAACCTAGGTATTTTTAAAGATAAGGCCAAAATTCTCCTCTGTTTTATGCAAATCCAAAATTGTAAAAGCTGTCCTAACATCAATCCCCACTGTACTTTGAGCAGAAGTTTGATAACACGGTGATGGGTTAATAAATACCTACATGCAAGATTAGACAAGCCCAAGCTTCGCTAACTTCCCCCTCACCAGCAGGAGTCTTTCCTACACCCCTGGCTTCAGGTTACCTGCCTGAGAAGAGCACTGAGGGCACAGCAATGCTTGTCCTTCAAGATTTCAGTCGAAGACACATAAGACAGCTCTAACAGAGTCCCTACAACGCCTTTCCCCCCACCCTTTTCTTTTCAAATTCTTGTTTTTATTACTGAATGACTGCTCTGTCAGGCAGAGGGGTCCTTCAACATCACAGCCCTGAAAAGTAAATCTCTCACACTAGGCATTGCTCCCACAGCAGAGTTTTTCAAATATTCAGGGTCTCCCTTTTACCAGAGTAGGCAACACTGCCCTTGCCAGAGGTGACTTTGGTTGCAAGGAGAAATGCTGACACACAGACGAGCTTTTGCAACCCCGTTTTGCTAAATGCTCATCCCCAAGGCTGTGCTGCTCTGAACACGGCGGCACCACGAGACACGGTCCCTGCTCAACTCCACATCCCTTTTTTCTGTAGGCACAAACCTCAAGTCTCTCTGACCTCCTGCACAGCACACTGCACTTCTGTAGCTGTTTTTAGCTGCCTGCAGGCTGTTTCTTGGTTTGGTTTTGGGGTTTTTTTTCTCTTTGAGGCTTCATATATTCTATATATTTACCCATATGTGGACCTAACTTTGAATGTCACCTACAGCCAAAAAAAAGTTTCCAGTGGACTACCCTTTCTGTTTGAATACAGCATTTCCAACAGTTGTTCTGATTAAATGGCATAGAACTGTGATAACACCTGACCATTTTCCTAAATGGTTTCTGTGTTCCAAGTTACAACATGTGCACATAATCAACTTTTCATACAGGAATATTCAGATTGTTTCTCCTTTGCTGCAGCATAATTCAATTTCCTTTACACATACTGGGACACCTAGTGTCAAGTGAACTGTAAAATAATAAAATGGGTTTATTACACAATTTAACTTCACATTTTCCCTAAAAAATAAAAAATACAACCACAAATGAAAAAAAACACACACCCCAAATGTCTGTCAATAAAATGGCTGCGGTTTCACCTTTCCCCACCCAATACCACATTCCGACATAGCACCAAAAAAGTCAAGCCCTCCCCCCACAAAATAACAGGTCTAAAAAATATACAGTCAAATCAAAAAGTACACAAATTGCAAAGTTTCAGCTACCTTCTTTTTAAACCCTATAATAACTTCAAATTTAAAATAGTGAATTACTAACTTTCTCTTCTGAGGTCAGACAAAAATAAGTCCTAAGGCAGCTTATTTGCCATATTTAGGAGCGTCAAACCAAAGCAATGACAAACATCTGGCTATGATTCTTTCTGGAATTTTGACTATTTCTTCCTGGCCAGGGAAGAAAAACACTGAGCTGACCAACAGCACCTCAGTTCCTCCAGCACAGCACTTAATAGGATTCAACAGCAGCCAGTCCCTCCACTCCCCACATATTTAAGCTGTTAATGCTTTCACAGCGCAGGGGGAAGCTTCATGAAGGGAAGGTCTAAGCAGGCGCAGGGAGAGCAAGGCAGAGGCGGGAGGGCAGCGAGTGCCAGAGCGCGGCTGCACCCGAGAGCCACCGGCGGCCGCCCATCCCGCTGGCAACGCGCTCGGGGCTCACCACAGCACACAGGCAGTGTGCTTTTCAGTGCCCACAATGTGATCTCAGCTCCTAACATACACATTTCTTAGCTAAAACTGCTCAACAGCAGCTTTTTAAGCTGCATGGGTTTTGCATCATCCCCACCAAAGTTCTTGGGGGCACTAAGGTTACCGCACGCAGTTACGGAGAGCGGCGCTTGGCAGCGTGTGCAAGTGGGAAACACGCTCTCCAAACCATGGGAAGCAGGCTGCAGTCAGATTGCTTCCTCTGCCATCCCAAAACCCTCCTGCAGTCCCAGCCCAGCTCCTGATCTCTGGGCTGCCGATGGCTGGTCAGGAGCAACAGACATCCAAGGGGGAGCCACGTTCATGGCACCTTTTCAATCACAGATAACTGCAAACTGCACAGAAACCAGAATAACCAGTGTTATTCTATTCCATGCTAAACATAAGGATGGAAAGTAGCTTTGCATTTATAATAATGCAATTTATAAATTTAAATAAGCCAAGGAAGAGTCATATAAGTGGCCAGCAAAGACAGTATCTCTATCAGAGTAACCGAGTTCCTGTTTGCAGCTCAATATGGAATAAACCATAGTCAGTTGTGTAGTAATGTAATAGTTTCGTGGAGTACATCAGTAAACACCAAAGTAGACATGAACAGTGAGAGGACAACACTTAAAAAGACAATAAAGAGGGGAATTAAAGTGTACTCTTATCTAACTAGCCTGTTGTCAAGAACAGAAGTGGAGTGGAACATCCCCCTGTAAGGAATCCACCGGTGTCACAGCGAGAGGGACAAATCACACAGCACCACAGGGATGGAGAACATCATTACTTCATTATATATTAAAAAAAAAAAAAAAGAAAGAAAATCCACCCAGACTTCTGTGCCCAAAATAACCCAAAAAGAATAGCATGAAAGGAAAAAATAAAAAATTCTTGTTTAAATTTTCCCATTGAGCAGAGCAGGCAGGCAGACCTGCCTGGATCTCCTGAGCACTAAGAACAATGCTATGGTTTTATGATGGCTGTTACAGTTCTACAGAATTCATTCTCCAATAGGTGAAATAGAGAAAAAAAAGGTACTATAATATAATGAAAAAGTATTTTTCAGTCCCAAATTATATTTGATGTTCAAGCAGAAGAAGAGGAAGCACACGCCATGGAAGAGGTGCAAAGTTCTCCCCAAACAATTTGGTAAACTTGAGGAATAAAAATTCTAAACTTCTTTTCTGGGGCACTTCCTCATAGCATAGAGCATAATGCATGTAAGAGAATTTCCTACATAACACATATTTCCTACATAAGGAACAACATATAGACCAACTATTAAACATCACGTTATGGCAGCAATTTCATCAAATGTCATTTTGGTGAATTCAACCCAACCCAGGCCCTTCTACTTAAGAGCCTGTCATGTTTTTGCACTGATCAAAGGCCTCCAAGCTTAATCTCATCAGAAAATCTGGAAAGCTGGCAGAACTTCTACTGTAAAACCATGATTACTTTGAAGTGTGCCCACAGTCGGAACTAAATTAAATTTTCTGATCATTTATCTCATAGTCTGCACAACCACCCTTCAGACAGACTTAAGTTTGGAGGGAAGAAGCCAGGCACCCTGTGACATGGAGAATGCAAAATCTGAGCTGACTAAACAAGCTGGCTGTGAAAAGTGAAAAAAACCCAACCCATGAAAATAATGAACACTGCAGCCTGGCTTTGGATGGATATATTTCATTCTCTTTTCTGTTTTGGGAGGGAAAAGAGAAACCACAAATAGCCCACTTTTATAAACTCTAGAAAACATTGAGCCTTCCTCCAGTCCCTAACATTCAAATCAGATTCCTTGAAGAAGAGCTCTGTTCCAGCATCCTTTTAAGAATAATTCCCTCTTACTGATTAATAAAACTCCCAGCTAGAAAGCAAACCTTACAATACAGATGGGGAGAGCAGAGAGACACAGTGGATTTTAGACAAAAGGTGATGGAATGTAGCCATACTGAACTTCTAACACACTGTTCTAGGTACACCCATGAGAGCACTCACCAACTCCTGTCTGGAGAGAAGCAAGTGTATTAAACACATCTTGAAGAAAGGAGGGGATGATAAGGGAAAGCTGCATGGATTAAGTTGTTATTGTGGCTACTCTGTGTATCCCATACGGTTAAAAATGTTGCTGTGGATCATTTTAGGCAGCAAAGCATTAAACAAGCTCCTACACCAGCTTACCCACCACACTGCACAGGGAAGGGCCCCTCCAGGAGCTGACCCTGTGCTCTGCCAGTCTCTTCCACTGACACATCACTTTTCCCAGAATAAAGTCATTTGCCATTTGTTCTCACAGAAGAGAAAATTATTTGATCAGGGGAAAAAAAAACCCCAAACAGCCTTTTGCCACCAGTTCCATCTCCCTGAGCAGGCAGTGCCAACAGCCCATGGGAAAGGCCTGTGTCCCACTGCACTGACTAACTACTGCTGGTCTGAACTGAACACAAACCCCACATCACCTCCTGTTTTTACACCCAGTGAAAAAAAATTGCAAAAGCAAAGAGGAGTGGGCAAGTGGCACAGCAATCAGAACCTCCACCCCTCTAGGACAGCTGCTTAATGACCAATTTCTCTTATTATTTTTAAAAAAAACTAGCTGTGCTAGCTCACACCACCTATTCAGCCATGTGGCTGCCCTTTCCTAATTCTTGCCCTCAATCCCCAAGTGAAAAATTCTCATTTTCCATTACAAACAGTAGTCAACAATTCCTGCTATCCTATCAGCTCACCAAAGAAATTAGGAGGCAGAGGGTCACAACTTACTACTTCATGCCTGTTTGCTGTCATTGCTACCTCATTTAGACAAAAATGAAAGGCCATGGAGGCAGTGTATTAGCAGGACTCTAATGCCACAGCTGCTGACTCTGGAGTTTTTTGTGCTCCATGGTCTGGGGCTGACCCAAGGCTGACCCCTTTTCCTGATCGCTCTCAACAACACAGGTTGCTCAAAGCCTCATCCACCCTGGCCTTGCACTGATTTTCAAAATTACAGGGCTGGGGGTGTTGCTTGGGGTTTTGTTTTTTGATTTTTTTAAAATCAAAACACCAACGTCTACACCAACTTGGAAAAACAAACAAAATCATCCTTCAAAAGAATCCAAGTCAGCAGATTTCCTAAAAAATATTCTGACATAATTTAAAGGGAAAAAAGGAGGCTTTTGTGTTCTGTGCAGTACATGAGGGATGGGTGGGTTTGCAGTACCCTGTGTGCTCAGGTGGGAGGATACAGGCACAGTCTCACAAACAAAAAAAAAAGCAGATTTCATGTTTGAGAGTTGAACAGCTGGACAGAATCTATAGAAGACATTCCCCAAAGCCACTGTTTCTTCAGAACTCCACAGATAATTTTTCCACATTTGGAAAAAACTCTTTTGAGTCTATGCAACAAGTGCTAATTATAAACTATTGATTACAGATTTTATACTAACACAGAATACCTGATAGCTGAGTATCTTCAGTAGAACACAATTGTCTCCTGACTACAGATCTTAGGCAAGCTAGAATTAAACTGAGGTCAACACTGAAAATGTAACAAGAATTGGAAGAATAAAAATTTCTTTAAAAACAGAATCCTCCCAATTTGAGCACGGTTTGTATGTCTTATGGCAGATTTCCCCAAGCATACTTTTAAATAAAAATTTCCAGAAACACTGACAATGCTTTGGTGTCTCCCTCCTAAAACATGGCAGCAAGAAGAGACTTTCAAATAGGAGTAAGTTTATTGAGGAGGATACAAACCACTAAAATACTTAATATAAATCAGTAACTAAGGCAAAGCTCTTCTGTTCTCCCAGCTGCCAAACTGACAGAGCTGCATGTGGCTCAGGAAGCAAGAACAGTTTGGCAGGAGACAGTTGGTGCTCCCCCAAAGCAAACAACAGTGAAAGACTCTCCTTACAGCGTTCACTGTTATTTGAAGTCTGTTAAAAACACAAAACATCTGTTACACTTAAAAGACCTTCAAAAACAAGCTGTGCAACTAATTTCACTACTTGTAAGTAGGTAAAATCCCAACAGGAGTCTTTATTCAGATACCGCCTCAAAGCGTCCCAGCTCTGTGCAGAGGCACATCCTTGCAAGCTTTACATCATCAGAGGCTCAGCGGACTCGAAATCAGGTTTAAATCTCTCTTACCTCAATGTCAAGTACTTCCACCGTGTTGTCCAACATCCTGATTTTGACGGGGAGGTCGCGCTCGTGCGCTTTGGCGGGCGCCGCCGCCATGGCAGCGGAGAGGTTCTGTCCCGGCTCCAAGGTACTCACTCCTGCGGTCTTCTGGGCACCCAAACGAGAGCCCGGCGTCTGCAGAACTCTGTATGTTCCTTCTATCTCTCCCATCTTCCAACAGTGAGCAGAGTCTAAAAGAAGCATGGAAGAAAGCAGATGGTTACAGCCTGAAAGATCTCCCACAGATATTCTGTGTGAAAATACTACCCACTGAAGCACTGTTAGGAAATCCTCATTTAAGGCTCTTTGTCCCGCTAGCAAAACCATTAATAAAGTTAATGAAACTCTGGTCAAAAACAGAAGTGTTCAAGGCCAGGTTGGATGGGCCTTAGAACAACCTGGTCTAGTGGAAGGTGTCCCTGCCCACAGCAGGGAGTGGAACGAGATGAGCTTTAGGGTCCCTTCCAACCCAAACCATTCTTTTACAATTAAAATCCAGATGCTGGGAAGAAAAAGTAGCAAGAAAAAATAACCTTTCAGACACATGGACAGGAAATAGGATACTCAAACCTGTGCCCTCCACCTTTCTGACACACTATTTTAGTTTCTGATGAGTTTTCCTGCTGATTGGGCTCCCTACCACCAGCAGCATGAGCACTGCAGACAGGCAGTGAAAGGTAAGGCAGAACTGTGCCTCTCACCTGTACCCAACCACCCCACTGACTGCACCCCAAGATAACAGGAACAATTAACTTTCTTCATCCCCAAAATGATGACTCATACAAAACCTTAACTGCTGGCAGCTCAGAGCCTTCATCAGGCACTGGCTGCAGATAACAGTTCCTTACCTCATTACAAAACCTGCTCAGATTAAATCAGTGGGCAAAAATCACAATTACAGAGACCAAAATTAGTTCAACTAGGCCGACTCCTACAGCATGAGTCTTGCTGTCATGGTTTGGTGGCAGTTGTGCAGAGCAAATGTTTAATTTGACATGGGGTAGGGTCCCCACATGGCTCTCCCCAGCTCTCCCACGCCACTGGAGCAGTGGTGGTATTTGCATGGGGATAACAGCAGGATCTACATGGAAGGTGAGGCATGTGGGCTCAGGGTGCACCACAGCCCCTGCCCCACGCTCACCACTGGCACAGAGTATTTGGCAGCAAGGTGCAAGGTGCTCAGCAGGAAGGCTGAGGCTTCTAATTGCTTTTGGGTGCATTACCCAAATACCACAGTGTGCCTGAACAATCCAAATTATGCAGGTACTGGAGCTGGGACAGCCTTCACTTGGCGAGGCCACCACAGAAAATCCAAGCCAGTGTTAGGTTATTGTTTTGTCCGAAAAGGAGAGAGGCAGCTCATGAAAACATTCCTTTGTCCCTCTGTGCTGCAAGTAGGTAGGCAGCCTGCTCCAAGGATTTGAATGGAGCCAGCCTTACATGTCCTTACAAATTTGTGGGGAGTGATTTAGGTTTCAATCCTTACACACACAGAGTCTGGTCAAATGTCTTCCCAGCTTACAGACCAGTGCATTTTAACATTATGGGGGATTTTATTTTTATACTTGCAGACACCTGTACAGATGAACTTCTCCTAGGAGGGCAGACAGATGCCTCCCACCTAATCACACCCACTGCAAGGCTTGTTTGGCCTCTGCAAGCGCTGACTGAGCAGGGCAGCTGAGACCACCACAGAGAGTCTCCAGCCTCCCAGCTGACCATACACACATGACAATCACAGAATCATTAGGGCTGGAAAAAACCTCTAGGATCATCAAGTCCAACCATTAATGCAGCACTGCCAACACCATCACTAAAACATGTCCCCAGATGCCCCATCCACACGTTTTGGACACTTCCAGAGATGGGGTCTCCACCACTGCCCTGGGCAGCCTGTGCCTCACCACCCTTTCACTGAAGAAATCTTCCCTAATGTCCAATCTAAACCTCCCCTGACACAACTTGAGGCCATTGTCCTGTCCCTTGTTCCCCAGGAGCAGAGCCTGACCCCCACCTGGCTCCACCCTCCTGTCAGAGACTTGTAGAGTGAGAAGGTCCCCTGAGCCTCCTTTTCTCCAGGCTGAGGCCCTGCAGCTCCCTCAGCTGCTCCTCATCAGAGCTGTGCTCCAGCCCCTTCCCCAGCTCTGCTGCCCTTCTCTGAACATGCTTCAGGGGTCCAAAACTGAACCCAGTATGAAGGATGATCTCAACATAAAAGTGGGCACACACTGCCCAGTGTCCAACTTACCAGCTTGGAGTGACAAATAAGCATAAAGTTTCTTTCTCAGAGTGTTTTGTCTGTATTCTTTTGCTGAACTTCTTGGTTTGTGTGGCCACACAGCCAAGGAGAAAAACTTTTAGGTCATAAATTTCAAAACCACCCTAAAAGGAAAATTCAGCAGAGAGAGGTGCCCAGGTTACATCTCTAAGTGCTGATCTGAAAAGAAACCAGACCTCATTGTCATCTGTATGCCCTTGACACTGTGTCCCTTGTCCCTTATCATGTAACCACACTGTAAGGTTTTTGCTGCTGCCTTTCAGGAGCCCACGAGCAACTGGAGCTGCCCAGGATCAGTCACACTCCTCACGAGGCTGTTTAGGAGCCACCTGCTCTTAAAGTTAGTGCTTCGTGAGTGCATTCATCCCCTTCTGAATAAACAGCTCCTGGAAGGGACAGACACTGCAGTTACTCAAAAGGAAAAAAATGCAAGCAGCGACAGCCAAGGCAGAACACGGAGCAGCCCTGTGGCAGTGGCCTCAGCAGCCTCCCCTCCAGCTGGAGCCAGCTGCCTCCTGAAGGCAAGGCAGGCAGGCAGGCCACCCAAATCTGGACTAATGAGGAGCTCCTGGGTATTCTCACTAGCTCTGGTCACCTGCCAGGAGAGACCAAAGTTTCAAACAGAAACTGCAGATGTCAAAGTCCTTCCCCACAGGTGGTAACAGGAAAAGTGAACTCAAAAGGCTTGGCCTTGTGTCTTGCTGATGACATGTTCCTAAAAATATTTACCCTGGCCAGTACATATTCAGATTTTAAAGGCCTAACAAGCACTAGGCAGAAAACACAATGTGCAGAAGCAAGCTTGATCCTCAGAAGAGCAGTGCCCTGCCTGCTGTGGCAGCTAAGAGCCTGTCTCCATGCCACATCCCATTCTCTGCCAGGGAGCCCTACTAATGCCACCATAACTATTAACAATCCCCAAATAGTCTTGTCTGGTCCCACTGCCTCCAAAACCCAATATGTGAGGAATGTTAACCAAGCCAAGCACTATTTCCAGCTTCACCACCTATCATGTTTTATGTACTCTGCCTACATATGACATTTCCTGACAAGAACTGATGTGCCATGGTTTGAGAAACACTTCAGTTCAAGGGGCTGACGACATGAAAGGGGGAGGAGAATGAACCAGCAAAGCCTGAGACATGCTGCAAGCACCAGGAAGACCAAGAGGTTCTACAGGCAGAGCAGACTGTCCCACAGCACTGAGAGCCTCCTGCCCCAGGCAAGCCACAACACAGCCTCACCAATGAGAAATTAAAATGCAACATTACCACAATATTACTGGTCCTAAGATAGAAATCTGCCTTCATTGCCCCTCCCTGAGCTTGTTTGCACCTAGTGCTTTTCCTGATAATTTCCTATAAACTGGGACTACGCATCAAACCCATACCAGCTCCCTGTTGCTCTCAGCCCTAAGGGAAGGAGCATATAAAACAAAACTTATGAAATTCAGGTAGCTGTATATAATTTTTTTTTACTTTTTGTACTTTGTATTTTTGTAATCTTTTTGAAATAGCTTTTAAGTCACAATGAGCTTCATCTTCTACTTGGATGGAATAAACTTATTTTTCAGAAGCAAGACAGCATTTTCAGCTAGCAGCAAATCTGGAAAGGCAGCTTACACCTGAGGACATGCAAGATCACAGAAACACAGAGTGGTTGGGGCCAGAAAGGACCTTAAAGCCCATCTTGTTCCAACCCCTGCCGTGGGCAGAGACACGTTCCACTAGATCAGGCTGCTCCAAGCCCCATCCAACATGGCCTTGAACACTTTCAGGGATGATACCAAGGGCTTTCAAAGGAACTCCTCTGAGCACAGTGTCTTTTGGTCAGTGACAGGGTCACTGTGATGCTCCATCCCTCCCCGTGCAGAAGGCAGGTCTGAAACAAGGCCAGATTCCCTGCTGCCCAATGTGAGCAGGGTGATCCCTGCTGCTTGTGCCTGGCAGGAGAATGCACAGAGCAGCAAGGAAGCACTCTCAGATCAGGTCCCTTCAGTCGCCAGAAGCAAACTTTTCTCTTCTAACTTTCTCACTAAGCAACAGCCGCCCCTCAGCATCACTACATCGAGCCGGCCCTGATGCACCAGGAACCCACCCACCGCACACTTAGAGCCACAAAGACTGCGAGCGGCCCGCTATGACAGCAGACACGCCGCCGTGCCCCCGGGACCCCTACGATATACACTCCCCTACGACCCCCGTCCCTCCACACGGCCGGGAAGGGTCTCACGGCTCTTCCCTGCAGCCACACGCTGGCCTGGAAGGAGCTTGACGTGCCGGTCCCTGCCAGAAGAGCAGGGCTTCGGCAACACTTCTCTGACCCAGCAGCGGTCATGAGAGCGGGATGAGCCCAGAGGTTCCCCGCAGGGAGGCGGCTGCAGGGGAAGGGGTGTGTGGGGGAGCGGGCGCTCACACGCTCCCACCCCGACCGCGCCGTGGCGCGGCCGCCTAGGCCAGGTCCCCGGCAGCCCCCCGGGGGGAAGGCGCTCCCGGCGCCCCTT
>VYXB01008903.1:181352-210345 GCA_013397135.1 Pachyramphus minor | reverse complement strand
ACCGGCTCCTCCTCCTCCAGCCCCGCTCTTAATGAATATTTTAGGTCTTCGTCTAGCCCCAGACGCGTTTTAAGCGTTTTTTCTGAGAACTTGGCCTTTTCACGACGATTTGAAAAGCAAAATATTAACGCAGCATATGACTTTTGTAATAGCAAACACACATCATGCAGAACAGCCCTTTCAACACGAAGCAACTTCATCAACTCTCGCCCACAGGAAAAGGCAACTCACAAATTTAATGAGTTATTCCTGACTAGCAGCATTCTCACCTCTTCAAAAGAACAAAAGACACAAGGTTTTAAAAAATATATCCCATGATTTGTTCTCCCTAAAAAGATAAAAAAAACGCAGCTGAAAAATCTCATGGATACTAAAAAAAAAAAAAAAAGTAAAGTTGCAAAAGCAGACAACTCCATCCATAACATCAATTGTGATTTCAATCAAGTGAATTGCTCTCATTACTGATACGGCTTTCTCAGTGTTCCATTTGCCTGCCATTTCCTTGGCTCTTCCATAGGGAATGGAAACTAAGCAGGCAGGTTTATTTGCAACTTAAGTGCTAATACAGTTTCACATCTTTCCAAGTGCCGACACTTCAGAGTCACCTTCATTTCAATCACTTGCTTTAACATCTAAAAAGAGCACTAAAGTTTTCTTGTGCAAAAAAGCAGCTGCTGCTTTAGCCCAAGAGCAAATTTGATGTGATCACTTCAAAAGCCACATAGGATGATACTCAGGTAGAGGAAGCAATAATTACAGAGATGGCAGAGGCTTTAGAAGCATCAACACCCTGCTGCTCCTCTTTGTGCTTCACTCTACAGTCCAGATTTTTATTGCTCACACAAAACACAGGTAATTTACTGTGCTGAAACAATCAAGTAAGGAAAAGTCACAAAGCTTCAGCTTTTCTATGCTCAGCTCATTTTTGGCCTTTCTACCCACACAGGCAAAAAAATTATTTTCCATCATGTCATAGAATCACAGAATATTTTTGCATTGGAAGGGACCTAAAAGACCATTTGGTTCCAACACACTGCCATGGGCAGGGACACCTTCCATTATCCCAGGTTGCTCCAAGCCCTGTCCAACATGGTCTTGAACACTTCCAGGGATGGGGCAGCCACAGCTTCTCTGGGCAACCTGTGCCAGGGCCTCACCACCCTCACAGGGAAGGATTTCTTCCCAACATCCCATC
The DNA here is from genome assembly GCA_013397135.1 of Pachyramphus minor. Taxonomy (NCBI): domain Eukaryota; kingdom Metazoa; phylum Chordata; class Aves; order Passeriformes; family Tyrannidae; genus Pachyramphus; species Pachyramphus minor. The sequence continues at coordinate 209,150 of VYXB01008903.1, read as the reverse complement.
TAATCCTGGTGTCTGGCAGTAGGAAGCCATTCCCCCTTGTCCTGTCACTCCAGGCCCGTGGACCAAGTCCCTCTCCAGCTGTCTTGGAGACCCTTCAGGTACTGAAAGGCCACAGTTTGGTCTCCCTAAAATCTTCTCTGCTCCAGGCTGAACAATCCCAATTGTCCCTTATAGCAGAGGTGCTCCATTCCTGTAATCATCCTGGTGCTGGTGGCCTCCTCTAGACTTGCTCCAACATATTTATGTCCTTCCTGTGCTGGGGACCCAGAGCTGGATGCAATGTATACATGTATGTGTGTATATATATATATATTAGAGGAGTCACCACCCATTTTCACACTTCTACCTGCACACTTAGATCCAGGCTGCATAGAGATATACGGCATCACCTGCCACCACAGGCAGAAGGGACAAGAAGGGACAAGACTCCAGTTTTACAGTCTAGAAGATGACAGCTCTGCCCTCTGCGATTCCTATTCCCAACCAAACATGGTACAAATAGGAAGTGCTTTATCAGGCTGAACCTCTGTTCTACAGACTCAATCATTTTAATAAATCCTCATCAACTCTAATAAAAACCATGCTTGAGACATGATGTTTGGTAATTTTGAAAGCTAAAAGAGGGAGTGGATGGTTATCTGACCCACTATACCCAGACTTAGCATTATGTTGTTAATGGTTACCCACAAAGACCTCTGAGTTTCCTTAACACCCATGAAGTCAAATTTTCCACACATCCAGGCAGTGTTTGAAGCCTTTACAGCAGGAGGAGGAAAAGTTTAGAGAACAAAGCTAGAAAAAGAAGAATGTCATCACACATGAAAGCCAGCTGTTGCTGTTGGAAGGATGCAGTGTCAGAACAAAGCACAACTTTCTCCCTGTGAGAAAGAAACTGATAACAAGCTGTAACTTACTCACTGAACTAGTGTAACAGATAATTTATACCATATTCTCCTCTTGGCCTGAGAGGGACAATTAGAATTGCCCTTATACTTCACCATGATGTCATCTCTTTCTTTAATCATCCTCTGGATGAGGATGGAGGAAGTCCTTCAAAGCAGACTTCTTATCAACCAAGAAAAACAGCACTTGGAAAATCTTCTTTCAAAAGCCTTTCAGATCCTTCACCATGGCAAAGGGAAACTCTGCAGGCTGAAAAATTATACCTATTGCTGATTTTGTCAGCACATATTTTTCAAATACACACTACAAAGCTCTGTCTCTCAGAGGTCTCCCATCTTGCAAGGCAAGCAGTTTCAAAAGCTTACATTATGTCTCCCCTTCTGTCTAGGAAGATGGATTGGTATGGATTTCATTACAGGTAGGTCATTGAAAGCACCAGAATCCCCTCTGGAGCAGTTCACAGAGCTTTGACTGCCACAGTTCACTGCCATTGTCCTACTTTGGTTCAAGCCAGTGCCTTGTACAACAATTCTCCCATCCATTACCACCTGGAGATATTCAACAATTTGCTTTAGACACGTTTAACCTAAGCCTAAGCACAGTTTCACTTAGGCCTAACTGCAAAGGCTGAGAGCTTTCTCCACAGGATGATCATCTTTCTTCCATCACTTTTGAGGACCTGGTGTCACACCACCAGCTGCAGAGCACCTCAGAGGTCCACCAAGGGAACAACTTGCATTTCCACAATTGTGTTCACATCTTAGGTGAACTGCCATGACAATTAGTGACCACCCTGGCCATATTCCTGCTCTGGAAGTGTTTCAGCCCTGAAGAGCTCAGCTAAGTACTACTGCCCTCCAACAACCATACTCTAGCACTTCTCAGAGAAGGAAGTCTTTGGGCTTCTCAGATTGCTCCCCTTTAGGGCATTTTTCAGGAGCCCTTCTACACACATTGCAACTACCAATTATATTGGCCTTTATAAAGTGCAAAGTCCACCAGCCTCAGCCTGTGACCTAGGATTAAACTCTCAAGATTAACCAATTCTTTAGAACCGGCCTGGTCACTTGTGTGCAGGAAAAACTTCTGCTAAGAGGAAAAAAACCCGCAAGGCTGCAATCCCTTTTTGCAATCACCTACTTTGACTTTCAGAACTGTATCTGTGTTTTAACTTGGCTCTCATGGTGAAAGTGGCAAGTAGAACAAGTCAATTAAGCACAGCATATGCTCGTACCTGCGCACACAGAGACGCACTTGCTCGGCAGCTTCTCTCATTCTGATTAGTGAACTTGTCCAAACACGTCCTCCCTACCCAGAAGGTTCAGTCTGGAGCCAGCAGCAGTTCTGAGGACACAGCACAAAAATCAAGAGCGTAGACAAGCTAGAAAGCTGTAAAGAAAAACGGCTGCTGAGCCACGACACTGGAACAAAAGCGCAGCAAAATCTGACAGCCCTGTCCCTGTGTTTTTCATCCACAGGTAAAAGCTCAGGCACAGACAATCCCTTATTGCCCCCACGTGGTACATTGATCCTATTACAAGACCACAAATTCCCAGAATTCCACTAAATTTGCTTTAAATTGAATCCTAAGTTTTTTCGATAGGTGTTAGTTCTGTGACTGTAACAGCTTAAATGTTAAGCAAATACGAGTCTTTTCTACAAGTACAGCTTTTATTTCTCTCTTACACTTAACAAGCCTGCACAGTGAGCGTAACCAAGCATGTCAGAAGCAGGAAGGCCTGAAAAAAAACCACCATACAACTGGGAATGTCAGAAAGCTCCATCCTTTTTTTTTGTTTTTAAATCCCATTGAGGTTCACCTCACTTCCTTGCACATCAAATCAGGCTGGGATTTGTTACCTTAGAGGAGCTCCAGTCATAACTTGTACCGTGCCCTAAAGATCTACATCAACAATTTCTGTGTTTGAGGAGTGGAGAACAAGACATCCCCAAACAAAAACCACCACTTCCCCAAAATCTGAAATTCTGACAAGAAAGGTCACCTCACCTTCACGATTAACTTTAGTCAAAACAACTACACAAAAGCTCACTTAATAAGGATTTATGTTCAAAAGAAATAAATATAAAGGTGAAAAAAGCCTAGTTCTATTTCATGGACAGGACACTTCAGAATAAAAAGATAAATTTAGAATCTCTAAACACTAGACACAGATCAGCCTGGCAAATATTTTACTGCCAAATAAGCCCAAGCTGAGGCTGTCAGTAACACAGACTGTGCTGCCTTAAGTTCCTTTCAGAAATGAGGCAGCCAAACAGACTGCTGGCAAACCAAACTGGCAGATTCCCCACTCTGCTCCCAACCAAAGGGATTGTTCCAGCTGTTTGTGCCAGGACACAGAGCACAGCAGTCCCAGTGCTGCTGAAAGCCAGACCCTGAGGTGAGCCCAGCTGCCAGACACATGGACAACTATCCCTGCCACGCTGTGTTTCCATGTTTCAAAGCAGCCTGAGACTATTTGATGGGCAGGAAAGGAAGATTCAAACCAGTTTTCTTGCTTTGGGTACAAACTTTCAAAGAGAGTGAAATACTCCTGGAGAGCCAAATCACATGTTCTCTGCAGGGGAAAAGCTCTGAACTGCAACCATGTACTACTGCAGGAACAACCTGACCTAGGGTTCAGGCTTTCCCTTGTGGAAAAGCTTCTTAAAAGTAAAAATTAATCAAGAACATTAAAACAACTGGGGAATTGCAAATTGTGAGGCACAGGAGTGGGCATGTTCTGAACAAAGCCTTTGACTGTCAGTGCCTTTCTCTTTTTTAAGAAATATGCTGTTGAAGAAGCACAGGGTCTGTTTTAATGAGTGTTTTGCATTAGCTCTCAGGGTGTGTTTATTTACCTATTCTGTAGAATACACTGAGTTACCTTCACATCATTTGGGAGCTCCTCTGCTTCCTAAATGGGTTTTTCCCATGAATTTTTGAGTTTTGCTTTTAAAATAAAATAATTCCTTTTCATTGCCCCACCAGCTTCAAATTGTTTCTCAAAAGAAATCAGAAGAACAGCCAACCTGAGGCACTTTAAACACGATGCCTCAACATGGCCAAGTTGCTAATGGAAGGCATGACTTACAGCTCAGATCTCCCTGACTTTTCCCATGTCTTCCTTGATGCAACTTACACTGTTGAGCAGAAATTTCCACCTGGCAACGTGGGTCCCTCTTGGAATGCAGCCGTGCCTCAAATCTGACACCAGTTACATCACCACAAATGAGATGTGCAAAGCTAAGAGCCAGGCAGGGCTGGTACAGAGAGTAAACAACTGGCTGCTTCAGTTCTACAGACCTGTTTGTGCCGGGTCTGAAGGGGATCAGGGTAAGCACCAGGCTTGGGTGAGAGAGTAGAGCTCCTCATTCTTTTCCTATCTGGGACTCCAGTGTTTCCTACAGCAATCAAAGCGCTGCACTGCTTGCTCCATGGGATTCTGAGGCAGCCAGATACCTCCTCTGCCTCGCTGGACTGACAGGCTCTCATTCCTGTGGGTGGGAGCGAAATTCATTTGTCTCCTGCATTTCAAGCACCGAAACTAAACTTGCAAACACACAGCTACATCAGATCTTGCCTTGCTAAATGCTGTAGAAACTTTACAACGAGCCTGAAACTCGGGCACACCCTGGTGTGGCTGTGAGCCAGGCCCAGGTGATCCCATCGAGTCTGGGCTGCACCAGCAGCATGGCTGGCCACCACACCACCTCTAGGACAACCTTTTTCCTCTTTGAACTCCATTCCCAGTTTCTGGGCTTGACCCATAATGACATCAAATGTGCCTTCACTGCATGTGGTCACCTGGTCACTGGTTTCAGCCTTGTTTCAGCACTGTTCACATCTCCATATAAAAGGACACACGAGCGGGTGGCAGCACCTCACGGTTTTTGGGTGAGGAAGTTTATCAAGAGACAACTACACGGCCAAGGTCTGCTCCAGCTCAAGGACAATACTTGTCCCACTGGTAAACTGGCCTGCATGTGCCTTCCAGGCTCTCTGAAGGAACAGGTGGTACAGCAGCCCAGAGCCACGCTGAGCATCTCCAGGAAGAGGTGGCAGACACGGTGGGAACAGTGCCCTGAGACAAAAAGCTGCTAGCACAACTGTTGACTTGCAAGAGGAACGCCCTTGGGAATCGTGGGCTGTGGGAAAACCTCTAGAGCAAGCTGAGTTACGAAGTGTTTTAATCACAGCTTTCTTCCACTGCAGGAATCCTTTAAGTGTTTCTTTCTGGCTTTCTCTCTCTGTCAGCAGGAGCCCTGTGTTAAGCTCTTTGTGCACTATTCCATACACAACGTTAAGAAAACAGAAAATAGGGAGGAGCACACAGTTCCCTGGAGACCTGTGCATTGAATTGCAGTAGGATGTCTTCCTAAGCAACAGTTTCAACTCTTCCCAAAGCCTTTATGGATTGTATTCTCGTGCATTACCCAGACTGTAAGTGATTAGCCACCTCATTTGCCCTCTAGTTCAGACACTTCCCTGAAGTATACAGCATGTCAGGATCTATTATTAAGCATCCAGAAAAATTCAGGAAAAATGACATTTTTCATATTTCGTTACCCAGAGGTCAAGAAACAGGAGTTAATAAATATTTTGTTTACCTCTTTTTTTTTTTTTAACCACTAAATCTGCGTAACAAGCTAGGAAAATCCTGATGGAAATCCCTCTTCAGGGCATAGAAACAAGATAAACCAGCAAGAACACCATGGAGTAGCCAATGGAACAGACACACAAGGTGTGCCCAGCCATGTCCAGACACTCAGAAAGATCCAAACGATATTTGGCTGTGTGGAGCAGAATTATCTGAAAACAAGGCGCTTTTCTGCACTCATGCTGTCTACTCAGATAGAAACAGCAAAGAACTCTGCTGACATCAGTTACAATTCATGAGTCTGAACTGAATTTCTTCCAGTCTTGGGAGGATTTCCTACTAAATGCCAGCTTCTGTAGAAGATGAAACAGTGAAACACTCTATCCCTTTTTGCACAGGAGTTTTCAACATGGCTGTCCAGGAAAGTAAACTGAAAGTGCATTAAGGGAAAGCCTGAACATAGTCAGGTTTGGTAGCATTTGTTAATGAAATGCCAAGCATTCTTTCCCTCCCTCATCACAGGACAGCTTTCTCCTCAGTCACTTAATCTGCAGTTATTAGTGTTTATGAAGAGAGAGGTATGAGTAATTCATCCACAGGAGTCACCCCAATGGAAAGCCTGAGAGCAAGCAGTGTAAATCCGATCTCCAGCTCAGCCATCCTAATATTCAAAACAGCCTCAAAAAGGCACACCACAAGCTCTGAATGATCTCCACCCTCATTCCTTGCTGAAGAGCCACAGTGGCCATGGAAAAGCTCCAACTACCTCCTTCAGAAAAGGGAACATTTGGGCATCCAAGCGACCATTAACTCACACAAATGGAACCTACAAAAATGTTACCCCAAAAGTATAGATAAAATATGAGAAAAATGCCAGGAGCTTGCAGGATCCCGAATGGAAGGAACAAAGAAAGGGCAGGAGTCTAATGAAAGCAGAGAAAAATCTACTGAGTAGCACAGAGATGAACAGAAACAAATAAATCCTAGAAAAGAAACATTCATAGAAGAGCAAACATAAATTGCGTGGGAAATTAATTTAGAAGGAAAGGTTAAAAGATACACATACACCCTTCTAGAAAAATCTGCATCCAAATAGATTCAGTTGTATGCTTGCACTTAACAAATACATGAATTTATCTGCATAGCCTAATGATGCCCTGCAATTCCTCCAAAATAATGGGATAACTTGGGTCTATTAAGCAGATTTTAAGCAAAATAAAACTTGTTCTAGCATGTGAGCACAATGCATTAGTGCCTTAGTGTAACCTTCCTGCTAGCACTGTCAGTGACAAAACAATGTACTAAGGACATTTTCAATGTGGCTAGTTGGAATTATAATGATTTTAATAATATTTATATTCTTTTTATTGTTTGGGTTTCTTTTTTTTTGCAAGACCTATCTCCCTTTTTTTCCCCACATAAAGAGTGTGTAATAAAAAGGTTTGAGAAGACCACTTGCACTAATCCACACACTTCTGAACAGAAAGCTTGCAATACACTTACCCAGTTTTGTGAGGTGTTTACATGCCAGTTCTGACACTCTATTTCAGTCCCTGTGCACGATTACAATTCTTTTTGTTTGTGTGCATGGAACTAACAAATCTGGTTGTTTTTTTATAGTAAGTTTTCCAGTAATCCAGTAATTGTGCAACTCTTAGTGCAATTCTTTTCCAGCACTCCTTTCCAGAATTGGATTTGATTTCAAAGAAAGTAGCCTTCTACACCTGACTGAAAGGATGACATTCTGAAAAGAAAAAACACAAGCAGTACAAATGCAAAGCTTTCTTTCAAGAAGTAGGTCTTACATATTCAGGATGCTTCCTTTTTCCACTATAGCCTCAAGATTCCTTTAATGTACCAGTTCCACACTGAATATTTCAGGTAAGGAAAACATGAACATACAAAGATCATTCCAGAGAGGGGCATGAGCAAAAGCCATACATTCCCAATTTAAAGTATTGCTGTACAATCAGTTAGCTCAAGAATCCAAATCCAAGGAGGCAGCCACCAGGCTCTTAATCTGCAACAGCCACAAGGGTTGTGGAAGTTGTTTTACAGGAAGATGAAGCCTAAATTATTTTGGAATATGTAGAAAAAGGATCAAGTAGTCTTTATAGCTCTCACCAGAGATGAAGCAGGATTCACTGGAGAAAATAATGACCCTTAAAGCCCCACCTAAGAATAAGCAGCTCCATTCTGTGCTAACATCATGATTAAGGGTCATGCAAGTTTGCTGAAAGCTGCTGAAGAAGCAAGATCCCATGGGCAGGACTTTGGGAGCTCTGGGAACAGCCACAGGGAAATGCACTGTTTCAATACACTAGGAGCACACAATACTTAATGACTACATTTGATGCAGGGTCATTGTGTTCTCTTTCAACCACAACTGCATTTCTCCTTTATGTTTGTCATGGTTTAGGAAGTGTACTCCCCAGTTTAGTGTTCCCACTAAAACTCCAAACCACTCTGCTGCTCACTCACTCTCCCCGCCCCGCTCCCTTGCTGGTGGCTGGAGAGGAGAACTGGAGGCACAAGATAAAAGATCACGGGTTGAGATAGGAACAATATACTGGAAACAGCAATGAGATAAGAAAAAGAACAATAACAGCAACAATATTAATAACAAAAGTGTGCAAAAGAGACAGTGATTCAGGCAGCCACGTCACCACATCTCTCCCTCCGGCTCAGGATTGGCACAACTCTGGCTCAGGATTGGCACAACTCTGGCTCAGGATTGGCACAACTCTTACTTGCTGGGAAGAAACCCCTTCTCCCTGGAAGAGACTCCCTTGCTCCTGGCACTGCCATGAGGTTGTAGAGAATAACCTCCAGGTCCTGGCCATGGCCCCTCTTGGCTGCTGCAAAAATTAACCCTGTCCTGGCAGGAATGAGCACAATATTTCAAACATATCACCACAAATTAATATTGCCGGGGTTGATTATAATAAAGAATGGTAATAAAAACAAAATTTTTTTAGCATTTTTTTATTATCCTTTTGGCTAATGGCAGTACATAAAACAGAATATAACAGATTTTTGTACCAAGGACAAGTAATAAAGGCTGCCAACTATAAAGCTCTGCAAATTCCGAAGTATTTTGACTCCTAAAATGAAAACCATCACAATGCTGTAACAGAAAAAGAACTGTGGCTGGTTCAGCAAGCCACCAAACAGCATCTACCTTTTGTCCCCAAGGCTTTCTGATACTTAAGTCTTTCTTCTATCAGCAGCTGAGTTTGTCTGAAACAGCTTCTGAGAAAAGTAGTCCCACTTTTCATGTTTTAACATGAAACCACGAATTTCAAGATCATCCCAAGAAAAATGATGGGGAACTTCAGAGACATCAGGCACACTATGAACAATCATCCCAAGGGCTTGGGAAGAAGCAGCAATTACCTGTCTTGAGTATTGCAGTTAAAATGGCAAGTGCCAAACTTGCTTTTTCCCCTCAAAAAAACCAAAACAACATACAAAAATATTTCTCCTACTGGAATCTGTAGATCAAAATTTTTTTTTGTCTAAGAAGCAAATGAAATACTTTATCCTGATCAAATATTTTAATAGATATGTGCTATTTCAAAGAATCACATATTGCCTGAAATAATTCCACAGGTAGTGACCAAACAGCACCAAATGCATGGACAATCTACTTTTCTTCCCATGTTAAAAATTCCAGGGAAAAAAACTATCAACCAAACAAACACAGGGAGAGTGACACGTACAATGAGCCCCCTGTGCAGACACTTTAGATTTCACAGTTTTTCTTCAAGTACAGGCTCATAGCAACAGAAATAAATAGGGTGGTGTGGAGTGTTCTGTGACAGTGCTGCCACATTACTTTGTTTCTGTACTTTCTTTTGAAAAAGCAACTCAAGAATTTAGAAGCACATGTTTTGCCACCCAAGTTTTATATGTAAATATTTGACAAAACGGGACTTCTGTGAATCTCAGCATAAGAAAAGGTTCTCATTTTCACTTTTGTCAAGGCTAGGGAAGGTCAAATGAGTCTTGTCTAACTTTGACAGTAATTGCTTTTGTGAAGAGAGCTGAAGCCTCCCAGCAAAGACTATGATGCAGGGGTTTACTTCACATTTTTAGAAAGATTCAAACATAAAATGATTTATAAACAGTAGTTTCAGGCAGGTAAAAGTTTCAGTTGCTTAGCAGGCTTGTATTTAACTAACCACTGAAGTACAACTGGAATTATACATTAGCTGTAGAAATCCTATTATTTTTGTCAAAGAAGCATTAAAAAAAAATTATAAAAGTCACAGCTGCACCTGAGCTCAAAGAGAAGAAAGAAGTTGTAATTCTACCTGTTCATTAGCTGTTTTGATAAGGATGTTTTGCAACAGATCAGATGAAGAAGTCTGAATGCTGGCTTTATCAGCAGCAGTGGACAACCCAAGGTGTGTCACTGCTTGCCCTGTCAGCTACCACCTGGGCAGCTGTGTGCTACAGAGGTGATTCCCTGCTGCAAACACAAGGTGTTGATGTGCAGCACAAGCCCAGCCAAGCTGAAAACAGCCTCCTCTGCTCCTCTCAGTGTTGAGGGAAGCGACCTTGGGCTAATAAAAAGAATCCGAGTCGCTTCCCAAGTAATACTGCTGACTCCATCTTGGAGCAAGAGCTTAAAATACAGTTTGCATTGATCCTGTCAGGCACAGATTACTTTTAAAAACAGAAGTGTGCTAGTATATATTTTATACTATATTTAGCAGTTTTCAATGTCCTAAAAATATTATGAAAATACTAATTAAGAATTATAGAATTTTTTATGCTTTTGGATATAGGAAACTCCTGTACATAGAAAACTACTCTTTTGGGTTTACCTCATTTAACAATGTCAGGATTATTCAAGCTTATTTGGCTACAATAATACCAGAAAATAGAGAGACTGACTTGTGCTAACCTACAAGAAACTCTTCAAAATTAGCTGCTATAGAGTAAGAGATTTTAGGCAAATAACAACAACCCTCAAGGTTAAATCTGAGGGAAATAATGCCTGCCAGGTAACATACAGTGTGCCTCTCCCAGAGGCATTTCCTCTTCTTTCTTTTGCTAAGACACAAGGGATGCTTCAGTTTTCATTTGATCCTTGCAGAGGCCAAGGAAATCCTCCTGCAGTGAGCAGAGAGAGAAGGGGCAGATGGTCTCCCAGACACACACATGTAAACACTGCAATATATATAAAATTAACTTTGCAGGGATCCTTAGTGAGGGGACTGTAATCTGGCTCTGAAGATGATATCACTGACAGACATTTGTTTTCTAAATGGAATACAAGGTTAAAAGCAGGGAGCTAATAAAGTATATTAAAAAAAATATTATCTAATACTGTACTAGGCTAGAAAAGTTTCAATGTCTATTTTATATCCCTAATACAATGGGAAATCAGAAACAACCTCAACGTAAAAACAACTAAAAAAACTAAAGTCAAATGTGTATAATATATAAAATATTGTGTGACTACATGTTACAAAATACATCTCACAAGAGTTACCACAAAACATTCCCACGGTAAACTCTACAGCCAGCTCCAAGTCACAAGGGAGCAAGAGGCATCCTTTCTGCTCCAACACCACTGCAATCCAACTCCAGAAGGTCTCCTTTGAGTCAGGAGATAAAGTCATCTAAAAACAAGGCGGGAAAATACAATTTCAGATCAGTTGTCTTCTCACACATAGAAACCCAAAAGACCTGCACATGTTTTTTAAGTCACAAGGAAACAATGACTGCATCATGAGCTTGAGAATCACCTGTTTAAACTATTTCAAAGACTTCTTCCGTGATTCTTAGTAGCATATTTTGTATTGAGTTTCTGGAAAACTTGCATATACACATACACACAACACCACAACAATGACTCCAAGCCATTTCACTTCACATACAGCAGTAAATCCTTAAAAATTAAAATTGAAACCTCTGGAAACCCGTCTTGTAAACATTCTTCCAGAACTTCTTAATACCAAATCACACTAGTGAACAGTTAAAGGAGAAGCCCTTCAAGTGGCTGTTTGAACATCTTACCCAGGACTTTACACATGGTGCCCATGAACTGCACTGCTGTCACCTTCTCCACTTTGCATCTGCATCTGCATCTGCGCCTGCATTCTCGCAATCATCTCCTGCATGCGACGGAGCTGGAAAAGGAGCACAGAGGAATTCTGTAGCCTAATCTCCCCTCACAATATAATTCTGCACTGTCACCAACCTATTACTTATTTCTGTAAAAGAAGGATCACATTTTCTTTATCTGACCTTGGGTTATTGTAACTTCTTCTCCTGCTCTTCAGCCCTGAAGAGGTTGGCATTTACTGACTGAAATAAACAGGCTTTATTATTGCGCCGTGGGATGGGACTTTTAAGCTTCTCTAAATGGAAGTCTCTGAAGTTTAATGCATAAAAATGATGGTGCTGAAGTGCTGAGAAAACACTTACAGTTACTAAAGTTTATCACCAGAAGAAAAGCAGCTTGTTTATGTTCCTCCAAACTATACCAGTGTCTGTCACCAAAAAAAAAATTGTCAGGTTTACTCCCCAACTCCCTTGCTAGTGATGACAAGGTGGAAGCAAGTACTACAGGCAAACTATCCAAGGAGACATAAGCATTATTACACTTGGTTGAAGGTCAGTTTTAGAGCACTGCAACATTTAATCACAAGGTAATTATGTAACTCAGCTACTAAGATTAATTGAACCATGTTGCACATATAGTACTTAAATCCTTTTATTGTACCCAGCTCTGAGAGGTGGCAAGTCAGGCTCACTGGAATAATTTTGGGTGCCTTTGCCTTTGTGCACTTACACTGTAAGCTCAAACTAAACAGTTAAGCTTAACAATAAAGTTAAAACCTATAGAACTATCCTTTTTTCCATATTCCTTGACAACAACCTTTTTCATTTTTACTCTGGTTATCTTTTGAGACCTGTGTCACCTCTAAGATCACTAGTAGAAGGCTGAACACCTGCTTGTGCTAGGGCAAGCCAAGGAGTTCATCTAACTCAGCCCTCTCTCCAGTACTGGTTCTCAGAAAGCACATGGAAGAGCCTGAACACTAGATTCCCACTCCCAGTACTTACCCACACACACTCTCAAATTCAAGAATCTGTCCCCTTGGAACTTGCTAAAACAAAAAATTCTACCTTTGCATTTAGCAAGCACATTCATGGAGAAAGCAAAGTCTCCAGTCTCTCAGCATTTTTGGGCTCATCTGCTCAAAAATATCTTACACAAATTCTGTGCTAATGAGTTCCACAATTTACAGATTATTTTAGAAGCATCTTTTTTAACTGTAACTTTTTTAAATCAGCCACCTGTTAATCCCATTAACCAAGACCTCTTGCTTGTACAGTAGATTCTCATTCATCCTGCTATCTATAATCATGTTCTCTAACCCTTTCCCCTTTGGCATCTACTTCTCAACAGGAGCACTAACTTCATATCCCCTTGTACAAGACCTGCTTCAGGTCTCCACTTCAGCCTTTCTGCCCACTTTTTGCTATTCACTCTTTTGGATATACCCTTTTTGAGTTAGGGATACAACAAAGAGAGCATTAGAGTTACCCATTATGAATTGTCATAGTTGCAGAATGAGAATTTCTGTTTCATTCTTCATTCCTGTCCATTCCTGCCATCATTCCCTCCTTTGTTCCAGAGCTAAACTTTTTCCCAATCTGCAGTTGTTAACTGTAGAACCTTTACATGTTTTGTGAGAATGGTTCTCCTTGCCCACAGAGTGTGTGTTACATCCATTGCTGAGCACTACAAAGGAATAGTTTTACCAGATTCCACCTGTTCCAACAAATCCCTATCCTGGCACTCCTCTACACTTCTTTGCATTCTGTTTTCTTACTGAACCTTATATAAGTTTATATTGGTAAATATATATAACAGTCTTTTCCTTTACAAATTACCAAGATCATATAAATAACTTGACATAAAGTGGTGATACAAGAACAAAAATTCCCCCATTACAAGAATACAAAACTCTGTCATCTTACTTCTGCTTCCTTCTCAAGCAGAATCTGGTCTTTATTTACTTCTTCATCTTCTATTTTCCTAAAACAAGATGAGTATTGTTAGAAACATGAAACCATTAAGGTTGCAAAAGCCCTTTGAGATCATGAAGTCCAACCATTAATGCAGCACCGTGTTCACCACTAAACCACATCCCCAAATGCCACATCCACAAACCTTTTGAACTCTTCCAGGGATGCTGACTCCACCACTGCCCCAAGCAGCCTGTGCCAGTGCCTGACCACTCTTTCAGTGAAGAAATTTTTCCTAATATCCAATTTAAACCTCCCCTGGTGCAATTTGATGCCGTTTCCTGTTGTTCTGCCACTTGTTACCTGGGAGAAGTGACTGACTCCCACCTGCCTCTATTCAAGACCACCTACTGCTTTGCTAACAGCTTTCTCCTACTCCATGTCACAGCAGGAAAGATCTAATGGATCTAATCAAGCAAGTGCCATCAAAAATGCAAAGTGAACAAACTGGTGTTTGTTAAAAGGTTAAATAGATTGTCAAAAAACCCTCTATGCCCAAAAACCTCTGGGAACATTAATGAATACAGTCAAGAAGCACCTATTGCCAAGCCCTCCTAGTGGGGAAGGTGCAAACTTGAAATAAATTCACATGCAAACTACCCTGACTTACAGTAAACCTGACTGCATTCTAACACCCATTTCAGAAATGTGAACACAAAGGTATATGGGCCACTTCTTTAGATAAGATACAAAACCATGTTTTAGTTTCACATTCCCTGACTTAACAGCAACCTACTGCCACAGGTCACTGTCAGAGGCAACTTTAAATCCTCTAAAAATTTTAAAAACTGTTTTAACGCTGGATGACCTTAGGCAGCAATACTTCTAAGGGCTTTCTACACATCTGTTGGACAACGAGCACCAGAACTTGGGAAATTTGGGGGGTTTTACCTTGAACTTCAGAAATCAGGATCTAAAACCCAGGAGAGAAGAGCATTTCATCTTGCCTGAAGGGCAAAATTGGACTTGGAGGCCAATGCTACAGGCAGAGACAAACTCCTTTGGCTGAAAACTGCCCAGGCATGTGACAAAAGCTCTGTCAACAGCAGGATGGCAAAAGTTTTGTAAAATGCACCAAAGCCCCTGAAATGTGCAATTCGGAACCCTCTAGTGGCTGCAATCAGAGATGCAGCTGAAACACCTAAACCAGGAAACACCCAGTTTTCCACAAGAAATACCCAGTTTTCTCACCAACACAACTTCACAAACCCTGCTGGTGCAGCTAAAGATGGGGTGTTCTGCCCTTCTCTCTTACCAGGAAAGCTGTGCTCTACTCACCCCAGCTCAAAATAGGGCTGACAGCCCTGTGACTGCTACGTAAAGAAAATGATTTCTGCATCTCATGTTTAAGAAAGCACTGCAAAAGAACTCAAGCATCTTTTTTTTAAAAGACACGGTCCCAATATTCCAGTTGTTAATTCTGAAAAAAAATCCACTCTTTTAAATATACCAGCCCTGGCCTAACATGCAGGTTTTTTTAAACAATGTTTATCATAGACATCTGTCCTATTTATGTACCTCCAACATTCCAATCTAGCTGTGTTCATGTCTCAGGCCAAAGCACAGATCTAAATGTTCTGTTTCAATGCCACAACTGTCTCTTCAGATTTACTAAATACTTTTTCTTACACTCATTGTAAGCTGGTCGATTGAACTTGGTGCTGCCTGGAGCTACAGAGCTGCCCTTGATCTAACAAATCCTAGCAATGAAACGACAGGTGAGACACAGAGAGGCCAAAAAATAAATTCAGAAGAGGAAGAAACAGCCTGTAACCATGAGACCACAACCTGCCGCCTCGTTTGAGCCGTTCAGAGCGGAAGTTCTCATAGTGAAGGTCCTGGGTCACCTCCTGGAGGTCTTGCATATGGGTGCTGGAGGAAGGAAAGTAATTAAAAGATGAAACATCCCTGTGTCATATCAGCTTGCTTAACCAACTCTTGCATTCAGCACTGCCTTGGCTTAATGTGCTTAGCATGCACAGCCTCTTAAAATACTAATTTAAAAGCTAATTTTGGTTAAATCAGTGCAGTAAGGAGACCACCTCAGGCCTGAGGCTGCCCTGACTGAAGCTGTCCTGCTGGGCAAGTCATTTGATGAACCTGGGCAGGAGAAACAGAGCAGCAAAGCCTGGATAAAAACAACCAGTAGACTTTTGAAGTCTGCTCCTTTGCAGATGTATCTACCTATAGATACACTGAAATGAGCACAAGGCCTCAAACAAGCTGGTTTATGTTCCTGGGGATTTGAATAGTGCTACAACACTGCATTTGACAAAAGAATTGGACAAAAGATTATCTTCACAGAATCACTGAGTAATTCAGATTGGAGAGAACCTATCGTGTCTATGTGGCTCAATCCCTGACTAGGCCTAGCTCAGGTAGGTCAGGGCTGCTCACGGCCTTCCCCAGACAAATTCTGTCTTCAAGGATTCCACAACCCTTTCAAACTCCCAATATAGTGCTTGAGCACCCTGGTGACTGTTTTACCATTTAATTGGAGTTTCCAACTTACATCAACATGGTCCTTAGCTTCAGGAAGTCATTATGCTCCGGATTCTCCACTTCAACTACACCCCACGGGTAGAGCCGACCTCTAACTTTTTTACCTTTGGCTTCAATGAGTTGATTGGATCCCACTACACAAAATGGAATGCTGGCCTGAAAGCCCAAAGTGCAGAAGTTACTAATAATGAACCAGGACAAACAACTCCAACAATAACTCTTGTTCTGCTCAGGACTGCACACTATGGTAATAAGTTGGTAATTCTTTTAGTTTGAAGGTGTAAAAAAAAATGAATGTAATTGTTGCCATCATCTTCCAGCTGTGGAGGCCTGGGCAGAGAGACAGAGTGACTCACTCCAGGTCCCATCTCAGGTCTTGTTCTAAAGCCATCTGAGCAGTCTGAACAAATACAATATATAGTTCACACATGTAACCTATGAAGCCAGTCACACCTTCAGGAGTCTGGTCTGCTCTTTAAAATCTTCATCCTCATCTGATTCAGCATCAGGCAGGTGATAAATCTTGATGCCATGCTCTTCTATTTCATCCAGAATCTGAGATTTGTAATGTAAGAAATCAAGATAATATACATGTAGATCAGTATTTTAAAATCTTAACATAACATTACTTAATACACAATCTCTTAAGAAATCTGGATCTATCTTACTGGTCCAAATGACTGGACAAGGATTTGTTTTTAAACACTATATTTCTTCAGGATATTCAACAACTACTTGCCACAGACTTTCAGACAAACAATAGTGTTCACATACACACTGTCTTTTGGGGAAACTGTGTTTTTTAAACCTTTACTTTTTTTTTTTTTGGTAATAATAAAAGCATTGACTCAGAAGCCACAGCCTAAACCTCCTTGCTCTTACCTCTGAATTACTACTTGGGTGGTAGAGGTGGGAGTGTTTAAAAAACTAGCTGAGCTACAGACACAACAAATACTTTTTCTCTCTTCACGACTGCCAAGAATGGCATCTGCAGCTGGAATCCATTTGCCATAAACCCAAATTTTGCTCTTTAAAAAAAGAATAAAACAATCTTTATTTCTGCAGAATTCTAGCACAATAAGTATTTCTACTGAAGTATATGCCTCTCTTTTTATTCCAAATTAGGTAAGATAGCTATAAGGCTTTTCAGAATAACTGAAAAAAAATTATAGATAAAGTTTTAAATACAAGAGCTAAGATGGATCAAGCATGCCTTTTGGCAAGTCAATTCTAATCCTTCTATCTAAACTTCATATCTCTTATTAACTCATGATGCTTTGTTGACTCCTCCAGCCTTTGCTCTCCTGCTCTCCCTCCAGCAAATATGGCATCAAGTCCTGCAAGACTGAATGTGTTAAGAGCTCTTGCCCCTGTAAGAAAAAACTGGAATGTTTTAGAGGAAGAGTGATATAGGGGAAGAAAAACAACCCCAAAATCAGAAACATCTCTGAAAATCCCATTTTTCAACCATCATAATTCTGACTGGGTAAAAAAAAATGTAACAAAACAAAACAACATATATATATATATATATGCATATATACATATTCTAGATGCAGTCTCTGCTTTGGGACTGATCAAACAGGTAAGAGAGCAATTACCATCAGCAAATGTATCTAAGTATTTTTCCAAAGTTTCAAAATGCAATTGTAAATGCAGCCAATCTGCCATTTTGCAAGCAACATTCCAAGGACAATTTCTCTGTTAAGTACATAATAAAATAATTTACAAGATATCAAACTACATATTAAATGATGTTATGCTGTGCAGGAGATTTTATTTTCCTCAGCCAGAGCAGAGTAAGGTTAATGAGAATGTCCCTCTCTTCAGCCACCCTACTGCTACAATCAAAGGACAACACATTTCTGCAAGCTAGAAAAACACTCACCCTTTTCTTTAGTCTCTCTCGCTCTTTCAGAGAAAGTGTATCAGCTTTTGCAATCACTGGTACAATATTTACTTTGTTGTGTATGGCCTTCATAAACTCAACATCCAGAGGCTTAAGGCTAAAATGAAAATATGGAAAAAGTTTTATTTATTTTTACTCCAAATTACCGATTTACTTTCACACCAACATAAATATCTCTCTTTAGACAGAAAGAAAGAATATTAATGTAATATATATTAATATAATATTAATGCCAGCAGTTATAGCACTTCCTGAAGTAATGGCAACCTGATTCTGAAAATTTAAGTCAACACACACAAACAAGGTCCCTGATATTAAAAAAATGTAAAAAAAAAAATGACAGAGAAACACCTACCCATGACCAAATGGTGAAATGAAATAGAAGCAGCAATGAACCCGGTTATCTATGATATGCCTTCTGTTCAAACCACTCTCATCGTGCAGGTATCGCTCAAACTGCTCATCAATGTAAGCGATTATGGTCTTAAAACTGCAAAATAAATATGGATTTGAGAAATCACCAAATGGTCAATAACTGCAGTGCTGTTTCAAAGGTATAACTAGAACAACAAGGCATCCTGCTGATGAGCCAACCTTCTGATAGAAAAAAATTAATTTACTGATTCTGTAGGACTGGAAAAGTAGAAGCACACACATCTTAAACTTTTAAGTGAATTCTAGAATAACAAGATACCATGTGTATTTTTTATATATATATATAGTAAGATAAAATATACATATATGTAATACAACTTCAGTTCTGCAACAAATTTCTCTTGGGTTAGTGTTTATATTTTGATTAGCATTAATCACGTGTGCTCAAGATAATTTAAAGTTCTTGTTCCAAATTGATTTAAAATCATAGGCTGGTTTGGGCTGGAAGGGACCTTTAAAGATCATCTAGTTTCAAACCCCTGCCATGGGCAGGGACACCTTCCACTAGCCCAGGATGCTCCAAGCCCTGTCCAACCTGACCATGAACACTTCCAGGGAGGGGACAGCTTCCCTGGGCAACCTGTGCCAGTGTTTCAACATCACCACTGTAAAACATTTCTTCCTTCTCTTTCAGGTTCAAACTGTTGCCCCCTGCTCTGTTACTATAGGGCCTGAGATTACACAGTTCCTACCTGCAGGTTCAGAGGCTTGAGAGATGTGGGGAAAGGGATTGCCACTGATCTCTAGATTATTTCTCAGTACTTACTACAATGTAAATTTGAAAAAAAAACCCCTTCAAACCAAACAATCAAAACCAAAGATGATGAAAAGCACTTAAAAATGAAGCACAGAATCTGAGAATGCTCAAGCGAATGCAGGCAAGATCTAAAGGTGGATTTTTGTTCACAGTAACGACTAGATGATTTGCTTTCTCAGAGTATTGTTGAAAGTCTTGTGTCCCAGTGGTTCCATTACTTCGTGACTACAAATTAACTAAAGGTCACTTTTCACTTAAAGCTCTTTCAAGCTTAAGAAAGTTACCCGAGGAAAAAAAAAATACATGTGTCACAAAACTTATGTGGAAGTTACTGATGCCTTTTTACATGTACCTAAATTAATTCATAACACTGAAGTCAAGTTTGCTCAAAATGAGAAAACATTATTTTCTAAAAAAATTGCAAAAATCAGAGCTCATATTCACACACACACCACGCTGCCTCCCCCAGGGACATCCATGTGAAATGTCAGTCAGTGTCCACACACACATCAAGACATATTCCCTGTGCACGTACCAGTCCCGGCAGTTGATGGCATCCCCATATCCCGGGGTGTCCACAACTGTCAGACGCAGTTTCACGCCTCTCTCCTCGATCTCCACTGTTGAGGCTTCG
Source organism: Pachyramphus minor (assembly GCA_013397135.1). Taxonomy (NCBI): domain Eukaryota; kingdom Metazoa; phylum Chordata; class Aves; order Passeriformes; family Tyrannidae; genus Pachyramphus; species Pachyramphus minor. The sequence goes on along the minus strand of VYXB01008903.1, from coordinate 189,360 downwards.
ATCTGCACCGTGCGTTCGATCTTATCTGAAAGACAACAAATCTGGTATTTCAGAATCGCATTTGTGAGAACATGACTTTTTGAGATAAGCTCCAAAGAGTAACTGGCACATACGACCATATAAATATTATGCTGTGGATTACATTGTAAGGCTCTGATAACACCAAGACTCAATACATAAATTCTTCAGATGTTGTTAGAGGATAATATGAGACTTCATGCTTTACTTATATACAGTGTAGAAACTAAGGCAAAGGGGACTGAGATAAAATTGTAGGTGATTGGAGAACAATATGAAATGATACATAATGGATTTTTTTCCTAAAGCTGAATGTGATAAGTAATCATCAGCTAGCATGATAAACTATTAAAAAGCAAGTAATTCAACAACTAGCAAAGGGGGGAAAATAGCATCTTCCTCTATTTTCTTACAATATTCTCTTTTGTTGGATTATTGTACGCCTTGGTTAACAGAATAAAAAAAGGACAAGAGACTGAAGAAGAACACAAGGTGAAGTTCACATTCACTAAATATCAACCCAAAGCAAAGAAATTAGGGTGCAAGTCCAAGCAGGTATAAACAATTCATACGTTTAAAATTGCAATTGATTAAAAACTAAATAAAGTTTCTGACTGTTTATCTTTAAAAAAAGAAGGGATCAGGTTTCTAGGTGCTAACAGAATACACCCAAGGACTACATAACAAATATTCCTTAGACAGCCCCTGCAGAGGAAACCAATTCTATGACACAGTTCAAGTGTCAGTAAATACATTAGAATCTATTACAGGTAGAAATCACTGCTGACTGTTACTAAATTCCAAAAATTGAAGTATTCAACTCCAAAAATCATCGAGCACAGAGGAACTAGAACAAAGGTGTGTTTACCAGCAGCTCCCGGGATTATCCTTTCTGGGTAGAGATCTGTCAAGAAGAGGCTGTTTATTAATGTAGATTTTCCCAATCCAGATTCACCTGTGATTCAATACAAAAATAAATTCAATATATGTACATAGATAATTTCAACTGTATCCAGACAGTGTTATCTGACTATATATTTTTTCATGTTTCTGTCAAATTAAAAATTTACAATTTATAATTTCACATTGGAAAAGTTTGCACAAAAAGGTTGAATAACAATTTTTACATCTCAGCTTTATAATGCACTTTCCCAGAGCTTTCACTGATGATCTGTAATTAAATCTGCCTGTAACTAAGTCAAGCGGAGATCTGATCAATTTAAACTTAATATTTCCCACTTCATATCTCCTGATTTTTTAAGGCATGGTTTTCTCTTATCACCCCAGAATGTGAAAGATCATACCTAGGGAGAAACTAGATCCTGCCTAGGCTGTGTCATCAATTTAAACAATGAAAAAGGCACTGTCTGTAGACCCAGACATCATAAAAGGGGATTTATTTCTGCTTTTTATGCTAATATGCCAAACAAGAACCTAAGGAAAGAGAAACATGATATGACCACTGAGCATTTTTTTTCATACTGATGAATTTGGCGATTACCAAATTGTACCATAAATAGATTTTTGTCCTAGGGCTAGTGACTAAGCCAGGAGAAAAAAGTTCAAAGGCCAACTAATTAGTTAAAGATCAAGATCTTAATCAGAACAAAATGTTCACAGCATAAAAAAGAGCAGCCTCTTGAAGTGCTCAGTACTTGAATTCACTGAAGAGATTTTTTTTCTAGAATTTCAGCTTTATTTCAGGTGTTGATAGAATTAATTAGAAAAATTAGATGTTAAAAATGGTGGGCCACATAATCCCTAGGTAAGACACTATTCTGCAACAGGAGTCTGACTAAAATATCTGAACAAAAGAAAAAAAAAAAGATGAAAACTGTTCTTAAACAAATATTGGAGCTGCCAGTTTTTAATGCCTCACAGAATGCAGCTCTCAAAATCAGGTTGTACCAGTGCAGCCTTCACCAGTGGAGACAGACACCCAGAGTAACTCAACAGTCACATGGAACTATTTCAGCAAAACCAAAAAAAGTATGATTTCATCCAGGGACACATACCATACTTTCAGTTTGGGTAAATATTATACATTAACCAAATCAGTTTTCATAGTTGCTGTCAAGGATTATACTGGCTACAGGAGTTCAGTGACTCTTAAGTGAAGTAACTATTTAGATGAAGTCATAGTTTAATAATGAGAATGAACACAAAACTGTTAATAAATACAAGTGATTTGGATTTCTTTGGGACCACCACAGCCAAGCTGCCAAATCCAGCTCATATTTTCAGACACCACAGTAAACAGCAGGGGAAAAAAAAGGCAGCATGAAAAAGAAAAATCATTGATTAGGACTCTGTCAGTGCAGACAGCTTTTAAAGAAGTAAAAAAAAAAAGATGAAAACAGAAGGATGGCAACTTAATGAAGAATGATAGTTCAACACAGGCCCTGTGACACAGCCCAAGAGAACATAGTTAAACCCTGTGCATATTTGAAGGGAAAGAATTCACATTCCAAACTGTTGAAATAATCAACAATTTAAAGCACAGTTTATTTTATCTTACATCAGCTGCCTCCCTCTGCTAGTGTATCTTAAAATAACACTCCAAATTTTCAATGAAATGACTTTTTTCCAAGTTCTCTTCTTGTAGTTCTCATAGATCCCTCAAAATATTGGCAGGCAACAACTGTAAAGTTTTATTTTACTCTGACATGGGTGGATTAATTGCCTTTCTGATACTCTTACAGCATGTCATTTCCCCTCTATTTCTATTTTACAAGGGGCTAGAAACAACTCTTGGTCTATATCACTTTATGTTGTTTTCTGCCAGGACCCTTTTACATGGAACTATTTGCAAATAGTCTCAAAGAAATCTGGAAATCAAGTTTAGCTGCAGTAGAGAAAGCACATTTTTTCTTTCTCAAAACTTTCAAGTTTTTAGGTTCACTAAACAGTAAATTCTGAAGAGTTACAGTAGATACCATAATGTGAAACAGCTGCTTTTAGTTTGGCTTTACCCTTAGATTTTATAAGATATCCTTTATGGTATCATCCAAAGGAAATTCAGGGAAAGATACAGTAAACAACTGGGATAAAATTCTAGGAAACCAATGATAAGGGCCAAGTCTGTCCAACAACGAAGTACAAAAGACAGAAACAGGATAAAAGCAGTGCTAGGGCTGTCATTTGGCCAAACTAATGAAAGGTTTGAGAATACAGACTGTCTCTGTAACTACTGGAATCCAAAACAATTAAGAACTTAAACACCTCCTATCCTGTTCTATCTCACCTCTCCTGCTCATTCCCACTGTGATCTCTCTTGGACAAGTCTAACACACAAATGGGATTTACTCCTGTGGTGCCAGGTAATAAAAAGCCTAATTCTATTAAGGGTATTTTTTGCAAAAGCCTATTTAAAAGCGAGAATGGCAGAGTTCAAACATCAAAACTCAGAAGCTACAGCACCCAACAGGAGAGACAAAGACACCCAAGACTGATTTGGGAGTCTACATAACTTTAAAGAACAGCAGGATAAAGATATTTCTGCAGACACTAGATTTTTCTTTCCATTCCAGGTACCAACACAGACTCTTCATTATCAAATAGATTTACACTTTAAATTACAGCTGCTAACAGAAAATCATGATCCATATAAAAAGTAACAGCTCACATCAAAACCAATTCTCAGTCTTCTTTTACAAGAGTATTTAGAAGGGGTGGAAAGACCAGAGTTCAGATTGTTTTGAACTAGAGAAGCACAAACAACATTTTAAATAGAATGTTCTCCTTAATACCAGTCTCTTAATAAAAACATGGAAGTGAATAAAGACTGTATTCAAATGCAAAACCAGTTTAAAACTATGTTTTAAATGGAATGTTTGAAAACTGTAAGACAGGAGAAAAGGAAGAAATGATTGCTGGAGTGCATAACAGAATTTCTTTGCCCACAAACTTATTAATGTATTCAAACATGGTTTGAAGTGTGGAAAACAACTGCTGCAAGAACTAATAAATTATAAAAAATGAAATTAAAAGATTATAAAAGAAAGTACAGGAGAGTTCCTGATGCAAGCAGAAGTCTTACAGTAGTGGAAGTAACATTCATTTTAACTTAAAATTCCCTGTGAGCAAGTACTAATTTTGAGAAACACTATAAAATGTTTCCTTACCAACCACCATAAGAGTAAATTCAAATCCCTTTTTCACAGACTTTCGGTGAACCTGATTGGGAAGGTTTGCAAATCCAACATAGCCAGGAGTTTCTGGATTGGTAAACTGAGCAGGCTGTTGCTGAAAATGAAATAAAATAAGACAATAATAAGCAACCACTCAGGACATATTTGTTTGTATAACTGTCTTCCTTGTTGATTTCAAATGGTTTGAAGCTGCACGACATATGGAGAGGGAACTACTCAGAGGTTCCTACTATTCAATAGTTTCACAAAGTACAGAAAACTACATTGAACTAGAGCTTAAAAAAAATTCATTTATTCAGCTCTCCAGCCCAGATCACCTTAAGTAAAAAAGAAACAAACCCCCAATGATTTATCAAAGTGTGACGAAGTATGAAGTGCAGTCACTAATTCCACACTTCAAACAGTGTCTTCACACACAGTTAAAATAAAAAAACTTGAGTCCAATCTTTATGGACTTGAATAAAAAGATGACAATTTCTAATCCACTCTTAGCACATTCAAAGGAAAACCCTGAGCAACTCATGAAGTGAGAGTCATCTGCTGGAAGTGCTCTTCAGAGAGCTCTCAAAGTGGGGGAGAAGGAGAATTCACACCATAGTGTTTGGAATGCCCACTACTAAAAATACAGCAGAGAAATCTTTAGATCTCTTATTTACCCCTTCAAACACATTCCTCGAGCACCCTTTATCATTCATTTCACTCCAATAAGCCAACAGAGATGTTTTACACATCACAACAAATCCTGGGGGCCAAGAATTAGGTGAACCAACCCAAGAAGGCCAGTAATATTGTAGGTTACCACCAATCCTTTTAATGAAGGATTTTATTCAAAAATCTGTTGGTTCTATTAGTAAATGAAGAAATTAGACCTAAGAACATAATTTTCTTAAATGATTCCTGCTCAAAACAGAGTAGTTTCAATGAAGATGCACCAGGGAGCTTGTGTACAACTCCACGACCTAAATTAAATCCTTCCAAGAGTATTAGTTAATTGCAGAGGTTTATACTTGCAGGAAACTAATTTAATATATTAAACTATTGAAATAAATTAACTAATTAAACTATCATAACATAATTTATGTTTTACATCACTCAATATTTCAATATCATGTCTTCTAAATGTGAATGCTCTCTTATGAACTGTTAGTAAAGCATACATCAAACGCAAGTTGCAAATTTTGTCCACGAGGATTAATATTGAAAAACAAATTATCTGAAATGATTATCACATTTTTACATTGGAAGACAGAAATGTTGTTCTTACCTTGGACATTTTTAGGGAAGGACAGGAACAAATCTGGAAAAATAAAGTTTTTCGGCTTATTAAAAATTGTACAAGGAAAAAAAAAAAGGCAACAAACCAGTGTAATATCCACTGTTGCACACTAAATTAAAAAAGCAGCATCCAGATTCTGAAGCAGTGTCAATTCCTTCACAGGGTGTAAGTATTTGACTCTTCTGTACTAAAGAGGGGCAGAATTTTCAGCTACTGTTGCCCCTATGAACATGATCAGACAATAAATTCAAGCAACATGAACGTGGGGTGCTGAAGGCACCAGAGGTGCAACAAACCATTCTGAAGCCTGAGAGGTTCACACTCTTTCCAGAAACGAACCAAACCAAACCCCCTGCTCAAAAACATCTTGCTCTTCACAGGAAACAGTTTTTTCAAAGCTAAAAAACCCCCAAACTAATTTTTTTTCTCCTCAAGCCTCCTTCCCCTCGACATTTCCGTTCGTGCTTGAGTGTTCTGTAAAGAGCCAACAGTTTCAGTATGAATCTTTTCCTCCTCCTCTTTCATCTAGATGTTTGCAAACTCAGTTATTTTACCTTCTGTTGCCAATATAAAATTTTCACAAGCAGCTGCATGTAAAATACAAAATAGGCACACAAAATACATTTTTAAAAAAATTTCTCATCCAACACCTCTCTGCAAAAAAAAGTCTCTTGACAAACAGACTCATCCACAGTCCTATCACACTGACTTGCACGAGTTCAAGAGATCAAGGCTTTTACTGTGATGACATAAAAATGTCAGCATATGCTAGTATCTGTAAGTGAGACCACAAGTCCCCTTTCTAGACCCTCCCCTGGCTCACCCTCTAACCAAAAAGTATCTGTTCCCACTCCCTAAGCCTGCAGTCACCTTTTGTCTAGCTAGCTCATTACCACTTTTATTCTACACATTTGAAATTATCACTGCCTGATTCTTTCCGTCTTCCAAGCAGATTTTTGTCAGCAAGTTCAGCTTCCTGTGAAATGACACCAAATTGCTTCAGCATGCAGCACCCTTTAGTCTGTTCCTCACAGCAAAGAGCCATCTTGAGTCAAAACAAGCTGCCCCGTGTCAGATGAACAGGAGCCCAACTTCTAAAGTTGCTTCAAATTGGGGGTGATTTCCAGGATTTGTTTTTCAAAGCTACTGTATATCTGTATATCTACACAATTACAACCTCATTTAGATTTACAAAGATGCAGCTTTTTAGCTCACTGTGACTACTTCACTGGTAAGAGTTCCCGAGTTAATTCCTGTCCCCCTCCACCCCAGTAATCACCCCAATAAGGAAGAGGTCTCTAAGAAGGAATTTTTAATGGGAGGGACAGAATACAGATGCGGAACATTGAAGCCATTTGGTATCCTTCTTCATGAAGCTGAACTTAACTGACAACAATCTGGCACCCTGGTTATTCACACAAAATAAAAACTGGATAACATGTTTCTCAAGTGAAATTTCATGCTAAAAATAAATTCCAGTATCTGCAACATCTGTATACTGGTCTATGAAATATTATACTGGTCTATGAATTATTCAACTACTTAAGAGGTTATCGGAGAGCCCTTTATCATCATGCAAGATTGCTCTGATAGCAACTCTTCCTTCCAAGAGTGTTTCCTGACACTGATGTCATTGATTCGTGCTTACCCATCCTCCATGAGCGATTTTGAATGCCAAACAAAACTACATCCTGCTGGAGCACATAAGAACATTCTTTTAATTTGTGAGACTTATCTGTCACCCAACTATTTCTCAGAAGCAGGCAAAGAGAGGAGGAAAGTTTCTCACAGCTATTAAGAAACGAAGCAGAGTTATGCAGATGGCTACAGCTACATTATGTTTTAACATATGGACCAAGCACAGAAATCTTTCATGTATGATCTTTCCCACAGCGTTCCCCGCGGGGCTGAGCACTCCCACACCGCCAGGACTCAGCCTTGGAGGAGCCCAGATTTTCCTCAGGGGCTGGTCGGTGATGTTCCTCACCCCCCGCATTGAACAGCGCTGCTGGAGTTTTCCACAGGAGCGTGTTCAGAAGCGGCCGCCTCACACGCTGTGGGGAGGGCCCCCCGCCCGGGGGTCTCACGGCGGCCCACACGAGCCCCAGGCCCCGCGCTGGGCGGGCGGGCAAGGCGCTGCCTCACTTCCCCATCACCGCCCGCGGCCCCTTCGGCCCGCTCCCTCCTCACCAGCACCGCCCGACCTCGCCCGAACCCCCCCAGCTCGGGGGCTCCGTCTGTGCGGCTGTAAAGGACAGACTCTTTCGCAGCGCCCCTCCCGGACCCCTCGTCTCAGCGCCGAACCATCGCAGCCGCGCAGATGGACCCCGAGCTGCCCCTCAGCGCCCGCCGCCCCTCGCCCGAGCTCCCCCACACCTCGCCCGAACAGAGCAGGGCAGGGCAGGGCAGCGCCCGCCGGCCCTCACCCGAGCTCACCCGAGCTCCCCCGAAGCGAAGCGAGGCGAGGCAGAGCCGGGCAGCTCCCGCCTCCCCTCAGTGCCCAGCGCCCCTCACCTCGCGCCTCCCTCCTCCGCCGCGGACCGCGAGCTCCGCTCCCGCGCGC
>VYXB01008903.1:167705-181117 GCA_013397135.1 Pachyramphus minor | reverse complement strand
CTGGGCCGGGGCGCGGGGGCCGCCCCAGGGACCCGCTCCGCCACCCGAGGTCCCGCTCCGCCGCCAGCGCCGCCTCGGCGGCGGGGAGCGCTCCGGCGCCAGCCGGGAACCGACAAAAGCCATGAGTCATGCCCCGCTTCCCTTCCCTGCGGCGGGGGGGGCCGCCCCGCCGCTGAGGGGACGCGGCTGGGGAGGCGGTCGCCTTTCCCCTCTCCTTCGGCCGGTGGCGGCCCTGTGCCCCCGGTGCCGGACTGCTGTGGGCTCTCAGAGTGCTGTAGTCTGCTTTCCCACCGCCCGTGGGCCCGAAGGATGAGGCTGCGCCATGGGCCGCGCTGCGGGAGGGTTTTGGCCTCACCTGTGGCACTGCAGGTAGCGCCAGCCGCCTCTGTGCATGATAGAGGGGAAATTCTGCCTCTGCTGACCTGCTCTCTAGGCCTGCAGCGTGGTTCTATTGGGGGCTATTTATAGACCAGGATGATCCAGCAATCCAGCAGCGCTGAAGAGGGTTAAGCACGGGGCGTTCATGATTCTTGAGCCAAAGCTGGAGCAATGTGACACATGATAAGTAACGCTTCCCATGCTGGCCTTCTCCAGACAGTAGGGAAGCATTCCCAATTGGCACGAGTAAGTCTTTCCACTAAAAGAGGAGATCATGCTGGAAATGTTGGTAATAGAGACAGCAGTTCACTCGTAAGTGGTGAGATGAGCCAAGGGCCTTGAATTCACAGTTTAGGATTTGAATCCAGATTCTTAACTCTGTGTCTGGGAAGTGAAGAATAGTGATATTGAGTCCCAAGGAGTTAGAAGGAATTTTCCTATGCTGTTGTATAATGCCAGAGAAAAATCCGCACAGTGACATGTGCTGGATTGCTTTATCATATGATTTCTGTTCAGTAAGGTGAGTGAAGCTGCTGCCTCATGATTGAGTCTCCAGTTTTCCTACTGTTGCCATCCAAATGCTAGACAGCTGTCTCCAGTAAGAAGACAGATAGTAGATAGTAGTGTGGTTTGGGTTTCTTTTCTTTCCCCCACCCCCCAAACCTGACTTGGAAGTGATATTTCATGTATTGTTTCATAGGTGGGTTGGATACCCCTCCCTGTGGTGGAGGAATATACATCAAAGATGAAGCAGGGAAGGAAGCAGTAATATGATGTGTAGCTGTGTGACTGCTAAAGCTCTCTATTCTCTAACCCTTTGCCTGTTTAGATTTAAGCTGTTGAGAAAAAAGCAGTTCCTGTTTGTACATGGATTTTCATATAGTGTGGCCCAAATCATAGGCAGGGCCATTCATGGAAAAAAAAACAAAACAACCCAACCTTTTTCATGAAAGCCCACAGTAGTATAGTTTTTTATGGATCAGAATGACAGGCATAGGAAAAACTCCCACTAGATGTGGAGGAAACAGTACCTGGCATTGTGTAACTGGAGCTGCAGAGGCAGTGTAACCAGCCAGCCTGAGCTTTGCCATTGTGGTAAAGTACAGGAAACCCAGATCATTCTCAAAGCAAGTTTTCCAAGTAGCTTCTGAGAAGCTGTTAAAGATGTTTCCCCTATATAAATCGTTCTGGTGTTTTCACTCCTGGTGGTGTGACACATATTCCTGTCTCCTTTCTTACAAGTTAAGCTGATTTCTTACTGTGTCCTGTCTCTGGCCCCCCCCAGTTTTGCCTGAAAAGGAGAAAAAAATATGACATTGCTTCTCAGGATTTTAAAGGTTATTATGTTCCCTACTTTTCCCTTTAACTGGAATTGGATCATGGTGTTGTCATTATGTTGCACAGCGTAATGGTAACAGTAGTAACTTGGTTTTGGTAGATGAGGGCGGTTCCTGACCAAGTAGCAAGTCCTTTTCCGTTGACGTTAAACTGCCTCTGAAGTATGATCTGTTAGGAGAGAGCTCTGTAACCTTGGCTTTCATAGCTGTTATCCGAGTGAGAGCCATCCCAGACAAGTCAGCCTGTGCAGTTTGCACCTTTTTGAAGGAAATTAGGATGTTTTACTGGTTACAGTATTTCAGGTGGTACAGCCTTTCCCAAACAATAATCTTCTCTTAGTATATGGAAACTTCCTAAGCTGGTACAAATGCACTTAGGATTGTGCTGCTGTGAAAATCTGGGTAATTCAGCCAATCACTACCAGTCAGGATAGTCAGCAGTGGCACTGGGACCAGTCCAGAATGTTCAGACTGAACCCAGGTGTGTGGTAAGAATCATAGAATCATTTAGGATGGATAAGTCCAACCATTAACCCAGCACCACTGAGTTCACCACTGACCTGTGTTCCCAGGTCCCTCATCCACACATCCCTTGAACACTTCCAGGGATGGTGACTGATGGGCAGCCTATGCCAGTGCCTGACCATTCCTTCAGGAAAGAAATTTTTCACAATATCCAATCAGAACCTCCCTTGATGAATGAATGGTTCATTTACCATGACTGGGAGGATTTTGACAGTTTGAGCCGTAGGTTTCTGTAGAGCATCAGTTTTTTCTCTTTTAAAATAAAAAAATCACTCAACAAAAGTTCAACTTTGTTTTGTATTCAGGAATTCTACAGAAGGAAATCCTCAGGCCTATCCTGTGTGAAGCTTATAAAATGAAACTTAAAGTGAAATGGCAAGACTGGCGAGTGTCCCCATGGGTGTTTTGAACCCTTATGGTAATGCTGTTACAGTCTTGGTGAAGATACACACAGTAGTTGTGGCTGCCCTGTCCTTGTTCAAGTGTTCAAGGCCAGGTTGGATGGGGCTTGGTGCAACCTGGTCTAGTGGAAGGGAATGGATCTGGATGGTGTTTAAACTCTCTTCTGACCCCAAACAGTGTGTGATTCTGGGATTCTGTGCACCACTGATGAAGCTGCAATGGAGATTTTTAAAGCGTGTTCATCTAGGAGGTAATGAGTCTGACTTGTCCAAGGGCACGTTACTGAGAGGCCCAGAGCCTCTCTTGCAAAGTGGGTCTGTGCAAGAAGTAAGTAGTTGTTATTTGTATTAAAATATGTAAACAGATAAAGAAGAGATAGGAAAGTAAAACCCAGATGCAGGATTAGGCCTCTCTTCCTAATTATGTTACCCTTGAAAGGAGAACACAGTTGTGTAGCTCGGTGGGCTTGGCTTTGCTGATGGTTTTTTTTTACTTTACATGTTGTTTCTGCTAGGCCTTTGGTCTAGAAGCATTCCTGCAGAGCCTGTGTTGCCAGGGGGCTGTGGTATTGACTGAGGGCTGGGTGCATTTGGAGTGGGAGGGAGGGCCCTGGTCAGTAGGGGAAGGGATTGCAGAGGACTCAGGGGACACCAGGAACTGGTTTCTGGCCCCCAGGTGCTTGTGCTAGGCTGGTCATTAAGGCAAGAAAATAGGGCTTGTTTCAAGAGCTCTTTCCATTGTAGAATTTTCTGGTCTTAGAAGAATAATTCTGGATTACAGGTTTATCTGAAAAACTTCAGCATGTGGCTTTATATTTACCTGTCCTTTAGCTTTAAAAGAAAGACTGTTTATGTCCTAAGAATCTGCCATTAAAATCTTGTGATTTGCATTCCCATCTTAAAAAAGTCCTGCATGCCTAATGATTCTAGTGACCTTTTTCCTCATCCTCCTTCCATGAACTCCTGTTGCCCCTTGGTTCTCATGGTGTGGCTTCAGTGAAAGGGAATCAGAGAATCATTTTGAAAAAAGATGTATCAATAAACGAGGAGGACAATTTCCAGCTAAAGCAAGGGAGGAAAGCCTTCTTTATTTAGCATATTTTATGTGCATAAAAGACTGATTTGCTAGAGGCTTTATGTGTTTAAGGTTTTAATTATAACAAGAAGAAGTAGTTGGGCAGTGATGAGTGTTCTGGGTTTATTTTGTTTGATAAGAAACGTATATTAAAGCTGAAATGGTTCATTTTTACTTCATTTAGGTGGTCTTTGGTGTTTCTACCTACACAAGCTCTGGTATTTTCCCAGCAATCTCACAGAAATACTGGGATCCTTTCTAACAGCTGCTGTATAATACAGATACTTTTCTTTGATCCTGCTGGTAGACACTATTTGTCTTTCATGACTGGTTTAATGTTGTTGAATCTTGCATCTGGTAGATCTTTCAAGCCTTGAGAATATCTAGAAATATTTTGCAAATTATTCCTAGAATATTGGTATGTAAGTAACTTAAGTACATTTAAGTACTTCCTGCGGGTGCAGAGGGCTGACCTTGGCCACAGCTGCCTGGCTCTGGGAGCTGGTTGTGTTGCTGAGGCAGCAAGGGAAGCATGTTACTCTTTTGTGAGGAGCAGGGGTTGGAGCAAGGAGCTATGTCCAGCTAGAGGCACAAAAGAGGCCCTTGCAAAGCAGCAGACAGAAAAAAGCAGGGAGAGACCTGAGGGAAAAGATGGACCACAAAAGGCTCAGTTAGAGGAAATCATAATGAGTTTAACTTCAGTGGAAAAACAGCACTGGAAGAACGGAAGGGATTGGTTCAGTAGCTGTAAGACACCAAGAAATGATGAATCACAGGAAAAGTTTTGCCTTTGAGGGGATTGAATAGCACAGTAATGTTTATGCAACCTCCCTTAAATGGCACTATTTAATTTAATTGCAAAATAAAATGGATTTACTTGTTGATGCAAAATGGAAGCAGTACCAGATTCTCTTACACAGCACAGTGTCTGGGACTGTTTTCCAGCAACATTTTTGCTGTCTTTACTGAAGACCTTTCAGTGATGAGAGAGAGAACCATTTGGGAGAAGTTTGGGGATGGAATGGATAGATTTGTTTAGCATTAATGGAAGAAAAGAAACACACCCATCCCTCCCTCTACCAACCACCCCCCTAAAGAAAGCCAACACCAGAACAGGCAAACAAAGCAAAACCAAGAAGCAGAATTCCACAATGGACTTGCTTCTAAACATATGTCAGCATACATTCATGTCTGGTAGAAGCATCCACACATACAACTTGTGTGCACACCACACCTTTCACCTGCATGAGAAATACCTGTGGACGAGAGTTTCTGGGAGTGCTGATGATCTGACAATCGATACTTGTGTGCTGTAGCCGTGAGTTTAGCAACATCCCAGCAACTAGCTGGATTTTAAGGAGGAAGGATTTGGAACCCTGTTGTGTTTTGACTATTACTGACTGTCTGGAGGATGCAGGACCCAGCTTTTTCCCTGTGAGGTGTTAGTTGCTTGTTGGGATCTGTGGCAAAGCCCATAAAGTGCCATCTGACCCCTACGCAGACTGGGGTAAGGTGTGTGTCAGGACTCTGGTTTCAAAGGAAGGGCCCAGGTATCATATCTCACAGTAAGGAGTATGAGGCAGGTATAGCTGATTTTCATAAAGCTAACCTCTGGCATATTTTTCATCAGGGATTGGATAACTGGAATAATCTTAGATCATTCAAATTTCAGGCTTGGTTTGAGGTATTGGCATGCAGCATGGGCATCACTCCCCTGTCCCTTTTCCCCACCCCTGCTAGTTTTGGATGAATGGTGTTTTAAAGGTTTTGCAGAGTCTGAAAAGTCAGCAACCTCCTTTTTCAGAGGAGCACTGACTGCCTTGATGGCCAGTGTTCTATTAGGGAGCAGTAGCACCACTTGCTGGTTTTCTTCTGCTTGTTTCTGGTCTTGTGTTTCTCTCTATCTCTGCATTTCTGGCACTGAGAATCAAAGTGGATGTTTCACAAAATAAACTGGATAGTTGCCAAAGATGAGTGACAAACAGAGACTAGGGCAAGCTGTGTATCAGGAACAGGGACCTCAGGCATGGGTGGGTATATGGGTTGAGTTAGGAGAAAGGAAAAGAGTAAGGGTTGGAGTTGTCCCCATTGGCAGGGACAGAGGCAAAGCCAGGGAAAACCCCAGTGGGGCAGGAGAACAGGAGTGATTGAAGTGGACTTGTTGCTGCTCTCCCCAGAAGTTGGGTGGCATTTATGTGTCTCCAGTGGGCACTGGAGGTGGTGTGGGCTGCCTGACCTCCCCTGCCCTTCCCAGGGAGGAGAGCAGGGCTCTGCTGTCTGCAAACCAGGCTCCAGCTGTTTCCATTGCACAGTGCAGAGTAAGTTTGCTGTTATCTCTGTGCAAGTGATAAAGCTGAATGTAAACCTGTGCTGGAGCAGTTGAAAGGAAAGCTGAAAAGAACAACTCCCAGGGCAGGCAGGGTGAGAGTGGGGATATATTATGGTTGGCCTGTTAGTGTATATGCCTTTGTTTTCGAAATGAATACTTCAGCAGTTGATACAGCCTGCTGGGATTTAGGTGTTTGGTCTTACAAGAACCCTTGGAATGTCTGGAGAGTAGCAGGGTGTAGATATATGACTGTTGCTTAAAAGTAGAGCTGACTATGTAGCTTTGAGGAAACTTAAAAGTCAAGTTCTATACCTGCTCTTACACTTCCATGAAATTAAAATCCCGAGTTCATAGCTCTGTTGCTTGCTGCGTAATGGGTAAAATGAGAGCAAGGAGTGAATATTTATAGAAGGTTAGAAGTTCCTGCAAATTTGAGAAACCCCTCTGTTGTATTTGAAAACTCCTCTTGCTCAGGACACCACTCTGTTAATCCAAAAGAAAATAACAAGGTGAGTGGAGGAGTGTGGGCAGCATGAGGTATCAAACCAAAAAATTGTACCTAAAATGGCCCACATACCGTTCCAGTTCAGCCCAAAGATGAGCAGGGTGGAACTGGGAACAAGTCAGTTATGAAAAGGAGGTTTAAGCGTAAAATAATATTATTTGTAACAATTAGGGGAAATAGTTTTACTCTGAGTTCTCGCTATCTCTCTCTCTCCTCTTTCATAGTAGGCTTAGAGTGGCCTTGGAGATTTGGAAGGGAAGACTGTCTGGTTTTTTCACTGTCAGTTTAGATCACTGTGATGTAATTCTGTCTAACACATGAAGAGCCTTTTGCTTGGCCTAGTAGAGATTAGGAATTAGTGCTTGTCTGTGGATGTGCTGAGCCCCTGTTGCATGTGCTATGAATAGGACAAAGGGAAGGCAGTGCTTAAATAGTGAGGGTCCCAGCACTGCTTTTCCAAAGTGGCAGTTGGAATCAGATATTTACTTTAATGCCTTTTCAGAGGAATTTTTGCCACACTGAAGATTTTATTATTTTTTTCCAATTTGAAATAGTTCCTCCCCTCTCCAAACAAAGCTCTAGCCTCCCCTGCAAGTTTCAGGATTTACTCTTTTGAGGGTTTTGTTTGCCATAATAATGCTCTCTTTTCTGGGCCATAATTTCAAACTGCTTGTTGCAACTGAAAAATAGAAATAAAGAAAAAATTACAGCACAGTGCAGTCTTGTGAAGCCATGTGACTTGGGGAACTGGAACTCGGAGCAAAATATAGCAAAGTGCATACAAAGTTTATATAAAGGGAGCTGCAGCATTCTCTTGAGTCATTATCCAACAAATATTAGACAGTGAGGAATCTTTAAAATATTTTGAGGAGCCTTGAACAACTTTGCTTAGGTTTTTCTGTACAATACCTGGTTTCAAAGTAGCTAAGCGAGATTATGAAGAACCGAAAACCAAACAAAGCAGACAAAACCACGTCTGTTTACACTTTGGCTTAAGTTGCAGTTTTTCCATTGCCTCCCTGAAAAATGGCATTAGGGAGATCTCATTTGGTTTACCACTTTTCTTCTTTTTCTTTTTTTTTTAATTTGCTGTATATATTTACCTAATTGATGTGAAAAGAAGTGGTTGTTGTCATCTTTATACAGTGCTGGAAGCAAGTCCTGACATTCTGCCCTGCAAAACATGAGCCTAAGAGCACCTGGAGGAGGGTCTTAGTGTGGTGACAGGGTCGAGCTAAGGGACACAGTCGACTTTAACTGCCATATATTTTGAAAATGTAATGTGGAAAAAGGTAAGTTCAGGGCTTGCAAGTCCCTTGCCTTTTCAGGTTAGGTGATGCATGGTGCATGAGAACTGCTGGCAGCATCTTTTAAAAAAAAAAAAATGAAAAGTTGCCACATGTTCGTTTAAATTGCAGTGGCCATTGGAGAGGGAACAGGAGACACTGAAAGGTAAACAAAAGAACTCCAACCCAGTAGCTAAAGGAGAGCAAAGTGAAAGTTTTTGCCTTTGAAGAGCAGAAAGAAAATAGTGCCTGCTTTGCTGTACAGTATCTCCAAAATCCTCACTTCTTGGGTAACTGGGATACTTAGCAGGCTTTGGGAAGTGCCTCTCAACTTGTTACTTGTTGAAGATTTTTGTTCTTCTGCAGTGTAGGTTTTGAACAGAGAGCAGTGCTGCAGCACCACTCTGAAAGTACCAGGGTATGATGAGCACTTAAACTAAAAAGCAAGTTCAGATGAGCATGAAGAGCCAGCATTGAAATTAAAGGCTCTAAAGGCAAGTAAGAAACCTTTTTTCACTCTAAGAGTAGTGAGGTGTTGGACAGAAATTTTGTGTAGCTCTAAAGATTTTCCAGACCTGAGCGAGGAAAGCCCTGAACATGCTGGTCTGACTCTGTTTTGAGCAGGAGATTGGACTAGAGGCCCTAGAGACTCAGCCCTCAAGCCTTTGCCAGATATTCTGAATTTCTGTGATCCAGGCAATGTATTTGGAATCTTTGTTTTCTGAATCTCTTTTTCCATTTCTGAGTCACGACAGTGTTTTTCTTTACTGTGAAACTGGAAGATACTTTATCCCTCATGTTTATTCCTCATGAAAGTGTTTATTGGCTCCCCAAGGCCAAGAACCTGAAATCTGTTTTTACTCCTTTGCAACTTCTCCTTGGAAGCTGAGTTTATATTAAATCAGATTTCTCTCCCAGTGAAAGTGGAAGGGCGGACTCTGACCTGTCGTCTGTAGCTTCCTTTTGCTTTGCTTTTGGATGGAATTTATTAAACTGTCTATTGAGTCTCTACCTCGTCTCTGAAAAGGCATTTGTTTTGTCATAGCACCTGGCATCCAAAGATCACAGCATTCTGAACAACCTGAAATGAAATAATGAGTTCACAGAGTAAATCAAGAGGCTGTGTGTGCACAGCCAGGGCAACCAAGAGGATTTCACTGGCCAGTTCACTAAATCGGCAGCAAATCTAAGTAGAGCTTGAGTCTCTCAACTGGGGGGTTTTTTTGTTGGGTTTTTTTCTTTTTTTTGCATTAAATCTCATTTTCTCACAGTGTCCCTGTGTAAAACCAGCAGCATTTCCTCCCTCTGCAGTCAGAAGGCCTGAAGCTTCTTGTTCACACTTGTCCACAGCAGTAAGTTACTCCTGTTCTTCCTACCTATTCTGCATGCCCCTTGTTATAGAGCACCCTGGGATAGGCTAGGAAGGGCAGGGTATGTATTCTTTTAGCTGATGGTTGCATGAACAATGTTACCTTAATGAACAACCTGCTACCTTAATAAACAACCTTACCAGGAGAAAGGAAAGTTGCGTTGCACCCCCCTGGGACCTTTTATTTGTATCACCCAGGTCCCACGTGAGACAAACACTCATCTTCATTCTGCCACCCTTCCTTCTTCACAACATCACTAAATGGTTGGATTTGGGATTAGTGTCTAGGTTCAGGTAGACTTTTCTTTCTGTTTACAGTTCTCTACTTGGGTATTTACAGTGGGCCTCTGAAGATGGTGGGATTCCATTAAGTGCAGCCAAGGGGAAGAATTTAGCCTATGGAATAATTTCTTCTCAGTGCTGGTGTGTGAATGGGGAAGATAGGTGTCTAATTTGCATATCCCTGGAAGTTTCCTTCTTTGTGGCAGATCAGTTTTTACTTATCTCAGAGTCACTGAGAATAAGCAATGTGGACTCACACTCAGTCATTTCTTATGATGAAACTCTTTTTTTTTCTCTTAGCAGGAAGATCTGTATAATTGGACCCTTAACTTCAATTTAATAGAGATTTTTCCTGTAGCATTGCAAACATTTTATTGGAAGATGAAAGAGTGAGCCACAGCAATAGCTTTAGAGCTGAGACATGGATTTTGCTTGCTTTGGCTGAGAATCCCAGTACTCTTTGGCATACAAGTGCCCTGCATCCTGAATCCTCTTGCCCTTCTTTTTCTAGTGTGATGCAAAGTATTCCCCAGCCCTTTTCTCTTCATGCTGAGGGAAGTGCTGAAATGGATGCTTTCAGGGGTAGTTCTTTTGTCTGACTTCAGTGTGTGGGATAAGCACCCAGAGCACAAAAAGGGTGCTTATTTGTACAGTTTTAGAAATCTGGAGTTATATTTAACAGGAAATAAAATCACAGCACGCGCTCTTTGGAGCATACTTGGGTTGCTTTCCAAATAAGGCTTGCAGTTTCTGGCAGGAAAAATTGGAATCTCTTATAACAACAGAAAATACGAACGGGCTCGAAGAAATCCTTTGCAAAATCCCAGCTCAGCTGAGGGTGAATGTGCCAGGAAAGACCAATCTTTTTGTGGTCATTGCTCCAGTGGTTTAAGGAGCTGGAAGTTTCCTCTCCCTTCCCTAAGAGTCCTGGGGTGGAGTGATTATGGAAAGCTTCTTAACTCCTCAACCTTTGCTTTCACACGGGTGTTGAACACATGCTCCAAAAAACCAAGCCCCGAACCTGTTCAGTGTCAGTTTTATCTCTGTGCATGTTTAGTATTTTTGCTGGTCCCATTTCTGTGTCCTCCTCCAGACTGGTGACATGAGGTGCCAGTCTGATAAGCCATGGAAACTACACACTGCCCAATCCTTTACCCTTTGTGTCGCATTTTGGTGCTCTCTTTGTGAGGCTTCTTTTTCAGTTGTTTTCACAAGTCATGAAACCAGGGTCTGTTGTAATGCTGCCAAGATATGGGATGTTAGAGGGAGAGTGTTTAGTGTTTGTCAAGAGGTTGGGTACCTTGTTCTGTCTCCATTGCTGTTAGTTACCAAAAACTCCTGCGCCTTACTTTCAGAGGAGCCATTTTGCACACATCTCCATGACAAGTGTATTTTTTATTTGTTCATTTTTTTAATGGGAGATTGAATTTGTGGGCAAATAAGTAGATAGAACAGGTCCCAGGGAGCCTCTGCAGGCCCCTCTCTGCCCGAACTCTGTCACTTCATTGAAGAAGGATGGGGTGGGATGTGGATGGTTGTGCTGGCAGGAGCAGCAGGTTGAAATAAGCCTCCTGGCACCCTCTAAATGTGTTTTTGTCTATGCACAGGACACTTCTGTACTTACTAAATGTGGGAGGAAAGGTGAGCTCTTCCTTCCCCCGTTGCCCCCCTTCTTTCTGTGTGGAAGATCTTCCTGTAAGGAGAGCAGCCTGTGACAGGTTTCCTGCAGCAGAAATTGTTATTTGAAGGTAGCACACAGTGAGATGCTTTAGGCCTTCCAGTAACTTCTGGGACTGGCAGGCTTCTCTCCTACCACTTGCAGCTGCAAATTAAAGAAGAGCTACAGAAACACGTGGGGAAGATTCCCTCTTAAACAAACCCAGAGAGGAAGGAGTGATAGAAGCCAGAAGTCCATAATGACCTGGCAACCCCAGTGGCTGCAGCAGCACTACATAGAGATAACAGGAGAGGACTGTGCGGTTGTCCCATGGGCACAAGGTGGCATGGCCCCACAGGGCCCCTGCTGAACTGATAATGAGGTGGAGTCGAGGGAGAAGGATGTTGGTGTCTTGGTAAGATGCTCTAGGCTGGGAGTCGTGATGCTCTTCTGGTTCCCTGGCACAGGGTATCACGGGGCTTATGTCAGAGTTAATTGGACACGGTAAAGTTAGAGCATTGCAAGGAGCCTGCCTGTTTTGCACTGGGGAGATAAACACAAGGGACTATAAAGCACCAGAAAAGCACCTCAGGTGAGGTTCAGAGGCTCAGGCTCTGAGTCCCAAATTACACCACCTTGCTCTCCAGCTGCTGCCTGGAAGCAGAAGTGCCCTAAGTCTGGAGGTGCTCCAGTTTGCCCAGGTTCCCAAAGCTCTGCTTTTGCATGAGCCACCTCTGTCTCGGTAGGCACGAGCCTGCTTGCCTTACAGGGTGCTGCTGCTGGCATCCCCAGCCCAGGCGGTTTGCGTTGGAGCAGCCGGAGCCAGCTCCCGGAGCATATATGACGTGGCAGCAGCAGTCGCTGCCTTTCTGTGCGGCAGCCCCAGGCTTGGAGCAGTATCCCTGCATCCGCACGGAGATCAACAGGCTTTCTGAGGAGAGGCCACCGTGGGGGGAGATAGATCACTGAGGTGCCTGGGCATGGTGTCAACTCTTGACGACTGTTCACCGTTTAGCACACTTCCTGATTTCACCCACAAGTGTATTTTTATTTATAGCGATGAATTGTGTCAAAAAGTTCAAGTGCTTTAATGACGTCCTCTCAGCCAGAAGATAAAAAGAGGAAAAATGGAGAAATCTATTCTTGTTCATTAATAATAAGTAATAATAATTTTACTAAAGGCTAAATACCATCCATGTTCCATAAATACAGTGCATGAAATCTCTAAAAATTACTGCATGTAATCAAAAGCAGTTGTCCCAAAGACCTTGAATTTCTGTGGTCAGAGTTCCACAGAGCAGGTTCTTGTGTTTCATTAGCCAGGGTCTGGGAGAGAGCAAGGTGGGAATGTGAAAAACAGTCACTAAGTGCAAGGTGTGAAGGATAAGAAAAAGTAATGCTATGTAGGAAAATGGGCAGAGACTGAGCTAATGCAAAAATCAGTACAAACTCTGTGTCTTTTTACACTGATGGGATGGGGTTTTTCCCTCAGTTCCTTGAGGGTGCAGAACTAATAATTAAAAATATTGATATTGCACAAACTAATAAACACCCTCTCTGCAGGAAAGGAGGGTATTGTTCTTGCTGGCTTGCCTTCCCCCTCCTGTGTTCTTCCCCGTTTCTAAATTAAAGATTGGAATAAGGAGAGGGATTTTTAAAATTTGTTTTTATGGGGGAGAGGGATGTGTGTTGTGGTTTGGGAGTTCTTTTTGTCGGTTTTTTGGTTGGTTGGTTGGGTTTTCTTCACTCTTGCTCTTACCTGGCCCCTTCTCCTGCCTGCAGCCTCATACCATGCAGCTACTGCTCTGACACAGTCTGCGCAGCAGGAGGATCGAGGGGCCGCCTGGGGCCGGGGCCCAGCTGTCCCTTCCCACTCGGGGAACCGGGCAGGAGCCCCAGGTGTTCTCCGGTGCCAGCTGTGGTTTTCAGGCTGATCAGAGCCCTCAAGAGCCAGTCCAGCTCGCGAAACCTGCGTGAAACGGGCTCGGCCAAAGTGGGTAATCCCGAGCTCTGTGGAGCTGAGCTGCCTCCCTGAGGCCGCCGCGGGGCTGAGTGAGGGCCAGCGCGGGGTTCGGTCCTGCAGCAGCCCCCGGCCTCTGTGCTGCCGGGCCGCGAGCGGGAAGCGCGTTCCGGGGGTGAATGCGCGGTTTCGGGCAAGGCGGACGGGCCTGTCCCCCGGAGTCAGCCCGGAGCGGGGAGCAGGCGGCAGCGCGGACCCGGGGCGCGCAGAGCGGGCGGCAGCCACCCGTGGGTCGCCTCCCTCGCCGT
>VYXB01008903.1:108123-166358 GCA_013397135.1 Pachyramphus minor | reverse complement strand
AAACACGGGGGATGGGTCAGGTGTAGGGCTGGCGGCGTCCAGAGCTGCGGTCGTGTTGCACGAATCGATGCGAAGGGAGAGACTTCATCCCACCACACAGCAACTGTCTGCCAGCATGATCCCCCTAAACCAAGGGGCCCGGGCCTTTAATTTCTGGGAAACCACTCAGTTTTCAGAAAGCAAGTATTTTCATCTGTGATCACTCATCTACCGCAAGATCAACCCTCCCTGCATGAGCATCTGACAGAGGACAGTGGCTACCACAACCAGCCCAGCCCTGCTGTTGTGTGCAGTCCTTGCAATGTTGGCTTGTAGCTGCCTCCATTAACAAAGTGTTAATGTTTTTATTAAATATACTTTTAAACAACACGTACTGGTATTTCAGTCCACAAGTACTGATTGTATTGGCAGCCTAACTCATGACTTTGCTTTTGTTTCTCTTCATACAAATGTTTCCTGTGTGGTTAGGTCTGGCCCTTGCTGGAGGTTATTTTTAGGATTATTTCATTCTCTTTATTTAAGCGTGCTCTAGACTTCTGAAACTTCTTTTGGCGCACAAGTCCAGCCCTACAGGCGTTGTATCAACCCAACAGTTTGAAACCTGTTGACCCAGTCAGCCACACACTAGCATGACGTAGCTGTAACCTTAGTTTCAAAACCTAAGTGGGAAACCAAGGAGGTGTAGGATCCAAATGCAATGCCTGAGCTGCTGGTTTTGGTGTTACGTTTAAAATACCATTCTAATGGCTCCCTTCGATTTTGGCCAGAGATGAATCCCTGAGACCTACAATATACCAGATGCTTGGGGTTGCCGGAGATGAGGAGCATTTGCTTTTAGCTTGTTATATGGGTGATGAGGCAGAAATTCATATGGCTAAACCCTGGCCTTCAATTTTATTTTGAATGTCTGGCTGCTCTCTGAGGTGGAGGCTGCAAGGAAGATTTCTGCAGCTGGTGTGTACACAGTGAAACCAGCAGCTGTGCCTTGAGGTCGTGGCTTTCAGGTAGGCACTATATTGGGTGTTGTTCACTGACTTCTTGCCTTACCCGCCTCCTCCAGGGAGCAGAGCAATGCAAGATCAGCCAGGTGGTGCTTTCTGGAGAAGTGAGAGTTACAAGGATATTTGTGCAATTAGCAAGCCTCCAGCCAGACCTCAGCAGCTGCTTGTGATGTCTAGGATGCTGCTTCTTCCTGTCCTCATTGCTGTTTGCAGCTTGCCATGAGGTGGTGGCACCCTCACCAGTGATCCAGTCGGCTGGAGGAGCTGCCATGGAGTCTGCAGGTGTCACCGAGATGGTCTGGGACAGGTTCTGTGCCACTAATGTGCTTTCCTCGGATCTCTGGCAGCTTGAGCCATGCAGGCATGTGCCAGGGACATAACCACGTGTTGCACCATGGCATAACCCTGGATATGGAGGAGAACTCAGGTGTTTCTCCAGGATCAGGTTACTAGCCACCCTTTCTGTACACCAGCAAATGCCTTGCAGAGGTCTGCATGCTGCGGCAGCATGACTGGGTGGCCTGGTAGCTGCTTGCGTCGGAGTAGCAGATCATTACAGGATTAATTGCAACATTAGCTCTGTTGCTCTGACAGCACAGGTCATGCTGCCTTGTAGGAGGTGTGTTGAAGTAGGGGAAAACCTCAGGCTTGGCTGAGGTGCACATCAGGCCTGTATGGCCCCGTTGTGTCACTGCTCATGTTGTTTTTCCCTCCTTTCCTTCTGCCACTGCTGCCTTCCCTTACTGCATCACAGCTTTAGTGTGATGCGAGACACCCCTTCAGCAACACTGGGTTTTTAGGAGGGACACTGTGGTTTTGGGAGCCGTTTCTGGCACATTGGACGGTTGGAGATGGCAACTGTCACTTTACTGAAAAGTGTCTGAGTTTGCTGTTCAGAAGATGGTCCAAAGAGCACTGCAGGGTGTGTGTGGGAGAGGAGCCTCTTGTCCCAGGAGCAGGCAAAAGCGCTGGATTTTAGGAGAGTGCAAGCACTGCAGGAGCACATGTAATGGCTATGGGGGACTCCAGGTGTGGATGGCTGTTGTACATCTGGCAGAGTGTGTACTGTACTGGCTTTTACATTTTTACTTGTATTCTAGAATACTTTCTCAGTAAATCTGTAGATCCAGATTCAGGTGATTTAAAACTCGTCACAGTGAAATTTTTTCCTAGTTCCATCTTGCGTACACATTTAAAATAGTCCATGTAAACCAGTGTGCATTTTCTTTTTCTGACTTGCAGACATAGGTCTGGGGACAGAATTAATTTCTGGTGCCTGATCTTATTTCAATAAAAACTGCAGAGCTGGACTGCCCAGCAGCTGAATGTGGAGAGCCCTGAGTGTTTGCCTTAGTTTGTGAGGACGTCTGTGTTGATTCACCCAAGCTCCACTAAACTACATTCCTAACTTGTGACTGATGGCAATGTTGTTGGCAGGTTTTCAGGTTGTTACTCTCTTCTGACTAGATGTTGATGCTCTTGCTTGCAACCCTTAAATTTTGTGTCTGTCTTGCACATCTGTTATTAATTGACTGTATTTTTGCCTGATACTGGATGGCTACTCTTGTAGCCAGTGTGATGAAAGAGTAGCTACTCCGGGCTTCCTGCTGTAAGGGTTGAGTAGACAGTGGCACTACCTGTAGCGCTAGTAAAACATGACAGGTGTCATGAATGGTGAGATGCAGCTGGGTATGAGTGTTTTGGGTAGGGTGCAACTTTGAAACATACAGGCCATGCTCTTTTGAAGTTACAGTAACAGGGGTGTCATGGTCTTCTGTTGTGTTGGAGCAGTCACCTAATTTATTTTAATTTTTTTTTTCTGTAAAGCAAAAGCTGGCAGGCTGACAAACGGGCAGCTTACAGGACGGACTCTCTGGCTACTGACCATTTAGCTGGTAAGTTCATATTTTGGGAGAGCCATAGATCTTGCTGTTGCTGAGCTTATTTGACAAGGTGGCTTTCTGAGTGTCTCCCTAAGCCAGTAGGAGTTCAGGCACCTAAATAAGTTTCTCAGGAAGAGGCAGCTTCCTTGGCCCTTTCTCTTTTCTCTCTAGGGATATACAATGGTCTTGGACTGACTATCCAGACATTCACATACTCATTTAAAAATTGCACACCATTAATAATTGATAGATTAATTAGATTATGCTTTAGCGACTTCTGGTGTCCCTCTTTCCAGTGACCTTCTTAGGTTGCACAATACTCTGCCTTCTTAATGAGGAGCTCTGGTTTTGGTGATCACTCTGCTTGGAGGAAATATCCCCCCTGAGTTCCTGTCTGGTTCAGCAAGGGAACTGGGCAACCAGGGGGCACTGTGGGTGCTTTTCAAGTTGATAACTGGATGAGTGCTCAGTAACAGGTTCATTAACGGTTTTTAGTGATGTGCATTCCTGAGTAGTGATATTATTGCCACCTCTGTCTCTTCCAGTGGCATACCCGGATTGTGTGTGGGTGGGAAGTCGACAATGAGCTCCGTGGCAGTTTTGACCCAGGAGAGCTTCGCTGAACACCGCAGTGGCCTGGCTCAGCAGCAAGTGAAAGGTGGGCAAACACAGCTGAGTTCCTGGGATGTGCCTCTAGATCCAGACTGCACAGGCAATGTTCCATGTTCTGACCCAGGCTCGCTCTGTGTGAGCACAAGCATTCAGACATTGCATTCTCTGTTCCTAGCTTAGTGTTTTGCCAGACTCTGGCTTTTCACTCTCAGCAGCACAGTGGTGGTGCTGCACAGTGGAAGGCCGTGAGGAGATAAGCCTTGACACTTCAGAGAGCTCTGGCTGGCAGTGCTGCCCGCCCTGGGAACGGGGCACATGCAAGAGTGGGGCACTAGGCTACATGAGAGCCTCATGGGATCAGTGTGCTGGGCTGTCATTTCCTTCCTTTGCTCAGCCAGGTGCTGGGGAAGTCACTGTAACCATATGAACTGACTCAATGGTGGATTTTGGCAACCATCCCCAGCTGTGAGCTGGCCCACTTGGCACAGCCCACTGCACAACTGAGTCGAACATAATATACAGGCTTTCCCTGGACTTTGCCCTAACTATAGCCCTTCTCTCTGCCTTCCTCCTGAGCTTATGTTTGTCTTATCCCCTTCTGACCTGCACCCTTGCTCTGGTCCTTTCACTTCTTTCTGCTCAGCCTGTTCTCTCCTAATTAAGCCCCTCTTGACAAAGTTGGCAGTAAGGTGCTGTTTGCTGCCACCATTCACTTGCACGTTCACATTGTGCCAGCTCAGGCAAGGCTGTTGTTCGTGGCATCCACTGCAGTCTGTGCTGTGCTGAGGTCAGTCGTGCTCCAGACTTGGCAGCTCCACAGGCATAGATGTAATAGGATTAATAGCAGTGCACAAGCCATTTGCTCTCCCTTGTTAGTGGTGCCTAATTACAATTGCGCTGCCTGTGAACAGGAGCATTTCTGTGGGGAGAGCATCTCATTTACTCTATTTGCTTTACCCCAGTTACAGCTTTAAACTCTGAAGAAGAGAATGATCCTCCAACCTACAAGGAAGCCTTCCCTCCGCTCCCTGAGAAAGCACCATGTTTGGAAGCTGCACAGGAACCTGCTGGTCCCTGGAGCAAAATTCGACCAATAAAGGCTTCTGTCATCACTCAGGTTGGTGGGATTGGATGTCTTTATCTCCCTCCTTTTCCCCACTCCCAAAAGTAGGTGAAGTGAAGCATTTCCTGGAGTATGAAATCCTTGGTATGGCAGCCTGTTTGCTGTACTTTACCCTGGTACTGCAGTTGAGAGCTAAGACTGCTCTGGAGGGAAAGGATGTGTTGGAAAACTGTCCAGAAAAAGCTCCGCATCCCTGTTTCACAAATAGCTGAAGAATGCATGAAGGGAGGATTGCAGAATTCCTATAGTGAGTGCTGATCCCCCTTTAGGAAGACTCCCAGTGTGGGACAGACTTCCTGCTGCAGTGCTCCTGCACTTCCCTGCAGCTGGTTTATGGGCTGCACAAACCTGGGAGATCAGCATGCCCATGAGATAAGGAGGCACTGTCAAGCAAAAGCACGCTGACAGCTTGTTGTGCCTTTTTATCTGTCCTGTGTCTGAGCAGGTGTTTCATGTGCCACTGGAGGAGAGGAAATACAAGGACATGAATCAGTTTGGAGAAGGCGAGCAGGCCAAGATCTGCCTTGACATCATGCAGAAGACAGGAGCTCACCTGGAGCTGTCTCTCGCAAAGGACCAGGGCCTTTCCATCATGGTCTCTGGCAAGCTGGAAGCAGTCATGAAAGCTCGGAAGGAAATTGTTGCTCGACTGCAGACTCAGGTGAGGGCAGCTAACTGTTTCTCACTTCATGCTTGCTCTTCCCCAAGACTCTGAAATGCTGTGAGACCCTTGGGCATGTGTGGCTTATAAGCCGAAGAGGTATTATTAGATGACTAATTCAGCTTTGCCATATATTTTCAAAGCACACAATTGGCAATTTGGAATGGAAATGAGACTTAAAATAGGGTTCAAAGCTAATTACAGGCCATGGTGTTGCGTGAAGGGTGGAGTCTGCAATCTCTGAGTTTGTGCTGAGGTGCTGGTGCTGGCAGGAGTGCACGCCCCTCATACAAAGCTTGCAGTGTATGAAAACGGGCCGGTGCTTTCTCTGAAGTCCTTCAGAGGAGAATGTGGAGGGGTGGGAGAAAGAAAAGTGGAGAAGAGGGAGTTCAGCCAAATGCTGAAAGCTTTCGATCAGGGTTCTGTGTTGTGTAACTCGAGCCACATTCGTAAGCAGTTGCAGACCCCTTGTTTCAGTTGCTTTTTGTTTCAGTTCTCTGGGTTTTGATTTCTTACCTTCAAATTCTTGAGTTCATAATCAAGATGGTAGGTTGTGCTAGGGTACATCACAGCCAGGTGTTGTGGTGTGTTTTAAAGTGTAATGTCCAAGGTAGTTAATGCAATAATTAACAGCATGTGTGCTTAGTGCTGTTCAGCCCATGTGTCATACTGTGCCAGAGGGAAGAGAAAGGGACAAACCCTACATAATAGCTTAGGTTGTACTGCCAAAGATCCCTACCCCACTGTCCTCAAATATCCCTCCTACTGCCCTGGCCTGGATGTGAAAGGTGTGTCTGTATTCCAGCTTCTTCTAGGCTTGGCTGGCATCAGTACATGGACACAGATTTGAAGAGACACACCAAGTGATCTTTTTTTGATTTGATTTATTTATTTTCCATTGTGGCTTGAATTTTAAGGGTCTTAATTAGTTAGTAGTTATATATTCACAGGGATCAAGAGCATGATAGCATGCTCTAAGCTACCAAGTCAGTAAAAGCTTGGTGAAAAGGGAAGAATTCAGGAATCCCTGTTACAAACCAGCCCTTTAATGGTAAATTGAGAGAAGCTCTGGGGACCCCCTTTTCCAGGAGGAACCGTCTTGAAGCAGTCCCTGAAGCAGCATGTGCTGCAATGAAGACACCTTAGCACTCAGTAGTGGTAAGCATCTCTGAGCTGTCTGCCTGCTGGAATGGGTTTTTGGTGTTGAATTTCAGTTTCCTAGGAGTGTCTTGTTCTCTGTAGTCTTGGCAGCAGATGTCAGAGTTCAGATAAACTCTGCTCCAGAGCCATCACCCATTTCTCTCTAGGGCTGAGAGACTATGAGACACGGGAGCATAGGCACCTCCTCATCTGTGCCTTAAGGCCTTTGCTAATTCAGAGTACTGCTCCTGTACATAGAGAAGGCTTTTGAGGGAATAGTGGGGTTTAGTCTCCTGGAATACAGGCACTGTAGATCAACTGTTCTGGCACAGTATCAGTCCCTGGGCAGATGTGCTGGAAGGCATGTTTGTTCCTCAGTGGTACAACTAAGCAGCTCATGACTTGCTTTCCCTATGCAGGCAAGGGCTCTCATAGATGCTTGGCTCTTGTGTTGCAGGCTTCAGCAACAGTTGCCATCCCCAAGGAGCACCACCGTTTTGTGATCGGAAAGAATGGCGAGAAGCTGCAGGACCTGGAGCTCAAAACTGCAACCAAAATCCAGATCCCCCGCCCGGATGACCCCAGCAACCAGATCAAGATCACCGGCACTAAAGAAGGGATTGAGAAGGCCCGACACGAGATCCTGCTTATCTCTGCTGAGCAGGTACTTCAGGCCTGTGATCTCTCATGTCATTAGCCAAATGGCCAGTTTTCTTCTCCATGGTATATTAGATGCTTGTAGCCACCATGGCCACAGCCAGTGGTTAATATTGTTAGACTGTTAGTCTGAACAGAGATGTACACTGTGCCACTGACTGCATGAACACTGCTGCCAGGTTCTGTACCTTCTGGTTCTCCCTTTTGTCCATCTCTGAAGTAGATAAGCAGTTTCATATTTTGAAGTGAATGATAGTTGGTGCCAGCTGAGGTATGACAGGAGATTACAGAGGTGAATATCATAAATCGGCAACAGCAGTATTTGTAGATGGAAAAGGATGGAGCCTGCAAACCGAAAAGGGTGCTTGGGGCCAGAGTGTCAAGCAAGACAGCGTTGGGAATTTAGCTGTGTGTGGCAGAGATGGTAATATTGATATCAGTTCCCACTGAGGCCTGTTCTGTGCCCTTCCAGGATAAGCGTGCCGTGGAGCGGCTGGATGTGGAGAAAGTGTACCACCCTTTTATTGCTGGCCCTTACAACAAGCTGGTGAGTGAGCTCATGCAGGACACGGGGACGCGCATCAACATTCCTCCACCCAGTGTTAACAAGACAGAGATAGTCTTCACAGGAGAAAAGGAACAGCTGGCTCAGGCTGTGGCTCGTGTTAAGAAGATCTATGAGGAAAAGGTATGGGTGGTCCATAAAGCTTCCCATCTTCCCCTCCACCTCCTCGCAGCCCCTCTTCCCTTCTTGTTCTGCTTTTGTGCATCCCTCAGTTGCATTGTCCTTGTGTCAGCTCTTGCTCAGCGGCCCTTGCAGTATGTGGACCCAGGTCTTAGCATTTTCTTGCTCAGCAGAGTGGGACTTGGGGTGATTCTGCCTGGGAGGTGACAGATCTCCTGATTTTCTGGGAATTAGCAGACCACTAAGAGCTCTCTGGGCATGTGTTCACACAGGTGCTACAAAGGAAGGAGGGAAGTGTGGAGCCTACAGTGTGGCCAGCTGACAGTATCAAAGTTGCTACACCAGTAGAAGTTGCTGAAGAGGGAATTTCATTTTATTTTCCACAGCTAGCTTCGCTGGGAATATCTTTGTTGTAGGTTGTTGATCTGTTTTTCCTCATGGTTAGGTCTGTATTTATACCAGTCTGGATTTCAATAGAGATAATCAGCTTATAGCCTAATAGCCTACACAGTGTTGCATTAGCACACTGCCTGGGGACAGCTGGGCATTGTGCAAGAGCTGGGGTGTGTATGTGGTCTCTTCCATGTGGTGTCCCAGGGAGCTGACACAAATTTTCGTACTTCACTTGTGAATTTTTGAGAACAGGACTTGCTGTAGGCAGGGTCCCAAAGATGCCAGGATACTGCAGAATCCCTGTGTTCACCTTTGCTTTGCTCTTTCTTGGGTGCAGAGCTCCACTGCATCTTGTGTCTCTCCCTTTCACTCTTGTCCTTCCCTGTTCCCTTGTGATTGATGCCCCAGTGCCTCTGCTCCTACAGAAAAAGAAGACTACTACCATTGCAGTGGAGGTGAAGAAGTCCCAGCACAAGTATGTCATCGGCCCCAAGGGGAATTCCCTGCAGGAGATCTTGGAGAAAACTGGAGTCTCTGTCGAGATCCCACCCACTGACAGCAGCTCAGAGACGGTGATACTGCGAGGCGAACCTGAAAAGCTTGGGCAAGCACTGACTGAAGTCTATGCAAAGGTACTGATGGGCCTCTTCTGAAAGCCCCATCAAGACACATTTGTGGGCACTGACAGGTGTACAGGGGGTGGTCTCAGTTGGGCTGTAAGAGATGCAGCTTAGAATTCAATATTGAGGGTGCAGCATGGGAATTGGAATGGAATTTTTGTGAAAGCCTCTTCCAGTCTGTCCATCAAACAGCTTCTCTGTCTCTCAGGCCAACAGTTTTACCGTCTCCTCGGTCTCAGCCCCCTCTTGGCTTCATCGTTTCATCATTGGAAAGAAAGGACAAAACCTGGCCAAAATAACTCAGCAGATGCCAAAGGTATGGATGAGCTATTAGCTTATTACCCACTGAAGCAGAATGTGGTTTAGTCCAGATTGCTCTTTATAGGAGAGAGAAATGTATTCTAGCATGGATAAAACCAAGGAGGAAATGACACTGATCTTACAGTATTAAGAGGAGCTATAAACTTCTGCTGTTTCAAACACTCTTCCTCCAGTTTTACTCTTAAGGGTTGAGTCCTTCAGAGGAAGCCTTATGTAGTACTGTTTGGAGAACTGATGTAGTAGGATACCTGCAAATGCTGCTTTCAATGAGGCTTCTCCCTGGTGAGTTAGATGGTATTTAGGGAAAGGTTAGATGAGGAACTTCTCCAAAGCCCTTGCAGTCTCCAGGACAGCACCAAAGCCTTATGGTGTAGACATTGTGATATGGCCAGAATTGTAAGTACCTACTTTTGAAATCATGGGAATGTTGTGTGTACCCTTAGTGGCAGAGGTTGATGATGTAGACCTGACTGACTGCTTTGGCCTGTCTTGTGCCTTGGAAAATTCTTATGGGTTTCCTTCCATTGTGTCTCAAGGTTCACATTGAATTCACTGAAGGAGAAGACAAAATCACTTTGGAAGGACCTACAGAAGATGTGAATGTGGCTCAGGAACAGATTGAAGTCATGGTCAAGGATCTGGTAAGTTGGTGGTACTAGTTCTAATATGTAAGAAGGAAGTGGGAGAAGATGGGGCAACAGAGCACAGATGAAGTGTAGATCACAGCTGTGGGATATCTTGACAGGATCAGCAGAATTTGCAGAAGGCAAGTTGTGTGGCAGATGAGCAAAACCCTTGGTTATAAAGCTTGTCCATAGCATTCTTAAAAAATCAGCAGTACATCTTAAGTCTTGTGATGCAGAGAAGGAAGGATTCTCTTTCAGTTGCAGCTGGAGAAGCATTTAAGTCCCTTAAAATGTTATGTAAGCATGGTGCTCTCAGCTGAAACCAGAGGAGTGTTCTGCTCTGCTCAACAGCAGGGAGGAATGCTTGTAGCTGGCTGCTGGAGACTCAGTGCCAGCACTGGCAGTGGGCAGTCACATCAGGCACAAACAGCAGCAGAGGGGGCCTGCCCTGCCTAGTCCTGTTCAATTCTTTATAGATCAACCGGATGGATTATGCAGAAATCAACGTAGACCACAAATTTCACCGACACCTCATTGGCAAGAATGGAGCTAACAGTAAGTGGGATGTCTTTCTAATCTGTGTTCAGACTTCCTGTGTTTAGTTGATCATATCGTGGCTTTGCAGCTCATCCAGGGTGCTTGTCCTCCCTCTTCCCTCACATTGCCTCTGTTCTTCTGGAGTCTGGTTTACCATGTCCAAGAGGAATTTTTCTGGGGGGGTTTGGATTGGAGAATTCTCTTTTCTCTTTTTTTTCAAGTTTGTCTATGTGAATTGCATTTTAGCAGTCAATTGGGGGTGACTGAAATCTGCTTGGTGAGTTTCTCCCCAAAAAAGACTTTGGGATTGGAAATGCATGAGCATCTTCTGGTCTAAATGTGGTGCTGTTTAGGGGAGAAACAGATGCCTCACTCTGGCAAGTGAAATATATGCCACAGTATTTACTTGTACAGATTCTTGTATGGCATGGATCTGCTCTCACTGAACCCCAGGATGAAGAGGCACTTTCCCCACCCCTCTTGCTTCTCCTCAGAGGCTGATTTACTTCTTAAACAGCCTCTAAGCAAAGATAGTCAAGGTCCTTGCTTCCTATTCTTGGCCTAGCAGAGTATGTCACCACAGCCCTTACCTTGCAGTTAACAGGATCAAGGACCTCTACAAGGTGTCAGTGCGCATTCCCCCGGACAATGAGAAGAGCAACCTGATCAGAATTGAAGGAGACCCACAGGGGGTCCAACAGGCCAAGAAAGAGCTGCTGGAACTTGCTTCCCGTATGGTTAGTGGGATGTGATGCTTGTGAGGCCGTGGGGTTTGGGCTCTTACGTTCCCTACTAAACTTCTGGTGCAGGTGTGTGCCCCTAGCCTACTGAGCACTTGGATCTCATGACAAGTGCGAGTTCCTTGGATCCCCTTTTCTGTCAACCTAGAGTGAATTATGTCTGGAGGAGAAAAGAGGGACAATGCTGGCAAGTAAATCTTCCGGCAGCAAACTGGTGATTACAAGTATGTGGCTCTCCTGCTGAACACTCCATGTAAACTTCTCCACAGGAAAATGAACGCACCAAGGACCTAATCATTGAGCAGAAGTTTCACCGGACCATCATTGGGCAGAAGGGTGAGCGGATCCGGGAAATCCGGGAGAAATTCCCAGAGGTAAGGCTTTCTAGGAGGTAGGGAATCCAGAGAGGGTATTTCCTGCTTGGGCAGTAGACACATTGTCACTAAAGTCATAAATTTAGTGTCTCTGTAAGTATAAGAAAAGTGTAGCTAATATGTGTCTGTTTGTACATCTGATGTGTTTGAGAAGATGGTTCTTTTGGCCAGAGACTGCTAACATGGTTACCCTCTTCCAAAAGGAAAAGGGCATGTGCAGGATCTCCCCAACCTTTGCATGTGTCTGACACAATTCTTGCATTTGCTTGAGTTGACTCTAAATGACCATCTCCTGCAGGTTATCATCAACTTCCCAGATCCTGCACACAAGAGTGACATCGTCCAACTCAGAGGTCCCAAAAACGAGGTGGAGAAGTGCACCAAGTACATGCAAAAGATGGTGGCAGACCTGGTAAGGGAAACTTCAGCCTGCTGTTCTCTCTCTCCCCCGTGTCTGGATAACCTTGGGTTAGAGCAAGTTGTAGTAGCTTGGCTAGGGCTGACACACCTCAAGATGAGGGAGCTGTGGACATTATTCTATCTGGATGGGGGCAGGTGGGTAATACCTGTGATATAAGGGCAATAGGAGAAGGTACCTGCCTTTGCTTGCTCTCTTGTACAGAGAACTCCTTGGGTCTAAGCCTGTTGTCAGAAGCTTGTTTATCAAATTCCTGGGATGGTGCCTCACTTGTCATGACAGTAGAATCTTCAATTCTCCCTTCCGTTCTCCCTTAGGTTGAAAACAGCTTTTCTATTTCTGTTCCCATCTTCAAACAATTCCACAAGAACATCATAGGGAAAGGAGGTGCCAACATCAAGAAGGTAAGGTATCTTTCCTGTGTCCAGTGCCTGTTGTGGTCACTGTCTGCAGTGAGGTCTCTCCTGCTTATAGGTAATGTAAAATGAAACCTCCAAGGCCTTTTTTTCCAACGTGGGACACCTCTCAAATGATTTTTGTTGGGGTTTTTTTTGTGGCAGATCCGTGAAGAAAGCAACACCAAAATTGATCTCCCAGCAGAGAACAGCAACTCAGAGACAATTGTTATCACAGGCAAGAGAGCAAACTGTGAGGCTGCTCGCCACAGAATTCTGGCTATCCAGAAGGAACTGGTAAGTGAAACAACTGGCTGTGGCAGATGAGGGACGTGAAAATGTAAACATAGGACATATACATATAGAAGTGTTTGTAGTGGGGGTGGGCAGGGAGGAGACAAATGGGGGTGTCAGTGCGTTCTTGACACTTCAACTGAAGTTTGTGGCTGCTCATGTGTTAGGAGTGGCCAGTCCCAGTTCCCTCTGCTCAGGCGTTTCTTACACACAGCTCCTGCAAAGCTCCTGGCAATGTGAGAGTTAGAGGGAAAGCAGAGTGGGTGCAAACAAATTGCTGCAGCTGTACTAACACCCCATGCTGTCCTCCCTTAGGCCAACATCACAGAAGTGGAGGTCTCCATTCCTTCCAAACTGCACAATTCCCTCATTGGCGCCAAAGGCCGCTTCATCCGCTCCATCATGGAGGAGTGTGGTGGAGTCCACATCCACTTCCCCACCGAGGGCTCTGGGAGTGACACCGTGACCATCAGGGGCCCAGCCCAGGATGTGGAGAAGGCCAAGAAACAGCTGCTGCATCTGGCAGAGGAGAAGGTGAGCCTCATCTCATAGAGGAAGGAGCACGCTGGTTTGGCCAGCTGTTTCTTTGTGGGGGTTGAAGTGATTCCCTCTGCCTGCTGGGAAGCCTCTCGCATCAGACAGACAAATTGTCTTTTGAGGGATTTGAGTACAGACAGGGCAAGGGTCTTCTTCCCCTCATAGATAAAAGAACTGGCTGTAATGCTTCTCTGCCCAGGCTGGCAACACACTCAAAGAGTTCAGGCTCCCTGCTCTTGTACCTTGAATGCACTTGGGTATCCACACTTCTCCAAAACAGCTTCTGCAGATGTCCTTCACTTTTTTCTTGATCTCTGAATTTCAGCTCCAGTTCTTCTGTTTCACTACATTTATCCAGGTTTGAGAGCTTCTGGTTACAAGACATTGCTTGGAGTTGTGGCTGGCTGACTGGTATTTTAATAGCAAAAGCCCCTGTCTGGAGTCAGCATGTGAACATGTTCCCCATGTGAATTGGATGGTTGCCTTTGTGGCCTGGCTTGCAGCAGTCAGTTAACAAATGGTTGTACTGCCTTGTGTGAGGGTCAGACCCTTCTTCTAGGGAAGCCTCTGCTTGTATTCTCACTGGTCATGCTGAGTGTACAGTTAGATTTTCAGCCCTGAGAACATCTTTGGGGTAGTGTTTTTAATGTAAGACGTTGTATTCCTTTTTACTTCAACAACACACTGCATCTACCTTGCATGTGTGCATACACACATGCTGACTGTTGATGCTGGTGGGTATTTTCGGTGTATTGACATGCTCCACGGATCTCTGGCTCCTTTCAGCAAACAAAGAGTTACACCGTGGACCTCCGTGCAAAGCCAGAGTACCACAAGTTCCTTATTGGTAAGGGAGGCGGCAACATCCGTAAGGTGCGTGACAATACTGGGGCCCGCATCATCTTCCCCACCTCTGAGGACAAAGATCAAGAGCTGATCACTATCATGGGAACGGAGGAGGCTGTCAAAGAGGCACAAAAGGAGTTGGAGGCCCTCATCAAGAACTTGGTATGATCTACTTTTTCTACATTCGTTTCTCTCACTGTAGCAAGGTGTAACAAGTCAGTGTGGAGGACCTGCTTGTCCTAAAACCATTTGCTGCCCTTCATGGGAGCTCAGGAAGATCATTCTTGTTGTTCCTTTTTGGGGTGAGGTTGTAAGCTGATTGCTGCTGGGTGCAGCCATCTCATGCTTATCACCAGGACAGGCAGGGCTGACTAGCTGTAATCTATTGGCAGGATAATGTGGTTGAGGACTCCATGGTGGTTGACCCCAAGCACCACCGCCACTTTGTCATCCGGAGAGGACAAGTTCTGCGTGAGATTGCAGATGAATACGGTGGTGTGATGGTCAGCTTCCCACGCTCTGGCACCCAGAGTGATAAAGTCACCCTCAAGGGAGCCAAGGATTGTGTGGAGGCAGCCAAGAAACGCATCCAGGAGATCATCGAGGACCTGGTATGTCGCAGAAAAACTGTTTCTTCTGTACTTTGTTGCTTCAGCAGTGCCCTCCTCGAACCTGCTGTGTGGCCAAGCTTTATGAGAACAAGTCCCATGGTAGTTCTGGGATTTGAAACTTTGCTGTCAGCATATAGGGTCTGCAGCCTGGGGACTGGCAGCTGGCTCCAAAATGGCAATGCTGTATGAAGGAATTGCCTCCTCTGACCATCTTTCTGGTCTTTAGGAGTGGAAGTAGGAGACCACTCCTTGGTGTACCTCTAGATGTTAAAAGATTGGAGCCTTCCTGTGGCTCTCCATGCCTGGCCTTGGGCAATGATTGCGCTCTAGGGTTTCCTGTGCTGTTAGTATTGGCTTTTGGAAGCAGCCAACTGTCAAACCTGTTCTCTTCCCTCCCTCCCTCCTTTGTTCTTTATCTATTTTCCTTTCTTTAATGCTTCCTCCTCGTCAAGGTAATAATAAAGAGCTTGAGCTTTGCTCTTGGAAGGAAACCTTTAATATTCTGGGTTGGAGACAGCCTTCTTTAAATCCCCTGCTAACTTCTCCAGGAGAGGAATGATTCTAGGAAACGTTGTTATCTTTTCTGACTCCTCTGTGTCCGTTTTGGATTTCACCATGCACAGCCATCCTGTTTTCTGGTGTGAAAGAGGCTACATTGCAATAGAGCAACTCTGCTTTCCCACAGGAAGCTCAAGTGACAATCGAATGCACCATCCCACAAAAGTTCCATCGCTCCATTATGGGCCCCAAAGGCTCCCGGATCCAGCAGATCACCCGGGACTATGGTGTCCAGATCAAATTCCCTCTGCATCTACAGAACCCAGGTATGCCTCTGAATGTTCACATGCATGTCACATGGTAGTTGGGATGATCAAATGTGTAGTGTAGTGTGCCAGCACTCCGTACCAATTGACATGTTCTATTTAAAATCTATGGAGAACTGATCCCTGGTGTTCCTGCAATGTCCTTGAATCTGGGCTTAGCACTCTTGGGAAGAGGGGACACTTTTAGGAGGTCAAACCATAGACCTGGGTGTTGTGGACATGCTGTCAGTGCAGAATGCAGGGAGTATGAGGACCTACCCCAACAAAAAAGGCTCTATGAGCTTACGGAAGTCTGAGCTCTCACTGCTGGCTGAGCCTGAGGATCTGAATGTGGGGGGATGATGAGCAAGGAGGGGGCTCTGTGCATTGAACACAAGACTTTCCATGTTTCCAGCTCCTGTTGCAGATCCAGCTGTGCAGGAGAATGGTGAGGAAGGTGGGGAAGGCAAGGATGGGAAGGACACAGATCCCAGCTCTCCGAAGAAGTGTGATATCATCATCATCTCTGGCCGCAGGGAGAAGTGCGAGGCAGCAAAGGAGGCACTGCAGGTGTGTGGCTTTCTCAGCCCTTTACCCTGTTAAGATACTGATGCCTGGATGTAGGCTTTGGTGGTGGTAGTAGAAGCTGGTCAGTGCAGGGTGCAGTGCAGGTGGTCAGTGATGCTGGCTGTTAGAGGGGGTCTGCACCACTCACGGGAAGTGCCTTTGCTCTGTGGCTTAGCCTGGCAACTTCAATCATAGTATCCCTTGCATGACCTTGCAATTGCTAGAGCTTGTAGGGAGCCCCAAGTTATTTGCTCTAAAAGTATGACATGCTTGTTTTTTGGAGCACAGCTGGAATGAGGAGGAGTTTGATTGAGGCTGAATCATTCCAGCTTTAACAGACCTTGCCATGCTCCTGTAGTTATGTTTTCCAAGTCTCTGGTAGACTTGGAAAATGCCAAGGATGTGAAATCCCCCAGGCTGGGTNTCCAGCTTTAACAGACCTTGCCATGCTCCTGTAGTTATGTTTTCCAAGTCTCTGCTAGACTTGGAAAATGCCAAGGATGTGAAAATATCCTGTCCCCCAGGTTGGGGTTCAGATTGCTTGTTGTTTGGAAAACATGCTTCAACACACAACAGGTCATCTTGGTGTTCCCAGTTGTTCTCTCTTCCTGTAGAGTTTGTATCCTAACTACAGGGGAATATACCTCAGTTCAGCAACATGTACTTTTGGGCAAGTATACAGCAAGCTGGGAGACAGGAGAAGTCTTTTCACTGGTAAACTGTGCTTCTTTTCACTGGTAAACTGTGCTCCATCCCCTGCAGGCTCTGGTTCCTGTCACCATCGAGGTGGAAGTTCCCTTTGACCTTCACCGTTACATCATTGGCCAGAAAGGAAGTGGGATCCGCAAAATGATGGATGAGTTTGAAGTAAGTTGTTCCCTTTCCTTCCATCTCCTCTATCCTGGAGAATCTGTAAGTGATCATGTTTAGGGTGGTGACAGTCAGTTGCAACATACTCAGGTGTGTCACAGCTTGACCATGGAACCCAGGCTCCATGGTAGGAAAATGATTCCTGTGTGATTTGGTCCCTGGCTCCAGGGCTCAGCAGGTTTCATGCTGAAGCTGTATGATCAGTGTTGGTGTTGTGAGTGTTGCATGACTTGTTTGGCATTTGCAGGGATTCCTCCCCAGTATGAGAACTGTCTTCCTCCTGGGCCATGGGAAACAGCTGTGCCTGCCCGTTCAGGAGAATTCCCCAGAGCCAACAGGGACTCCCAGGGCTGGTGCACGTTGGCTGCAGACAGTGCTATGGAACATCTATTTGTTTTCTGGCCTCTCTGGGCCGGTACAGGGACTGCTGGGGGCTGAAGCCCTGCAGCAAAGCAGCCTGATAATGGCTGGAGAATGAGAGTTCTCTTCAAAAACTATCTAGAAACAGTCCCAGGCAACTGACTCTGGGTGCCCCAGCTTGATGACCTCCAGAGGTCCTTTCCAACCTGAAGCATTCTGTGGTTTTTAGGCTGCCTGGGTGGGAGCTGGTCTTGGTGGCAGGGGAGACCAGTGAGATGCGAACCTTCAGTGAGAGGCATCGCAAGGGATACAGAGCAAGCAGTGATACAAAATGGTAATCTCTTCTTGTTACTCAGGTGAACATCCAGGTGCCTGCTCCTGAGCTGCAGTCAGATATCATCACCATCACTGGACTGGCTACCAACCTGGACCGTGCCAAGGCTGGGCTGCTGGAAAGAGTGAAGGAGCTGCAAGCTGAACAAGAGGATCGGGTAAGGCCCATGCCTGTCCTTCTCCCTTCCAGATAAGCATGGCTTCAGCCTCTGGGCACAGACTCCTGGAACACCTCACCTTTTAAGACCACCCTTAACTGTTCTGCAGGTGTTAAATGAGTTAACCAAAGATAACTCATTTAACACAAATTGATGGGAGAGGTTGGGGATGTAACTTTGGATTGTCCAGGTCTCTCTCACACCTTCACGTACCTTCGAGACACTGCTGGGTAGGAATCGCACTGTGCTGGGAGTCTCTCTGTACTTATCCTCACTGAATCCTTATCACAGTTCTGAATAAATGAGGGTGGTTGGTTGCTGTTTGTAGTTTCCCACTGAACTTGCTGAAAGCACAAGGCCCCAGCAGATAGCTTGGGCGCTCCTCTGTAACTGTGTACACTTAAGCAATGGCCCTGCAGATTATGTTCCATGCATTTCAGAAGTCAGAAGGAAATGCTGGGACTTAAGTGGATGTCACTGCACCAGCCATGGTGTGTTCCCTGCTCTCACTCTGCTTCTCCTGCTCCAGGCCTTGCGAAGCTTCAAGCTGACAGTCACTGTGGATCCCAAGTATCACCCTAAAATCATTGGGCGGAAGGGAGCAGTGATCACCCAGATACGCACAGAGCACGAGGTCAACATCCAGTTCCCTGACAAGGATGATGAAAGCCAGGTGAGACATCAGAAGTAGTACAAGAATAGCTAGTTGTTGTCTCTGAGCATCTTCTCGAGAGCTCTGAACTCTCTCCACTGCCTTTGGATAAGGTGGATGGTAAAGGGGGTTGCAGAGAGAAGGCTTGCTGCATTGCTTATGAGCCTGGTCTCTCAACACATGTCCCTGTGCCCCAGGCCCAAGACCAGATCACCATCACTGGCTATGAGAAGAATGCTGAGGCTGCCCGGGATGCCATCATGAAGATCGTTGGGGAGCTGGAGCAGATGGTTTCTGAGGATGTGACTCTGGACCACCGTGTTCACGCGCGCATCATTGGTGCACGTGGTAAAGCCATCCGCAAAATCATGGATGAGTTCAAGGTGAGCGGTGGGGCGATGCAGCATAGGTCAGGCTGGACCTGGGCAGCCACTTGCTCCTGTGTGAGGTGCTTGGTGCTGAATTCAGGAGCCTGAATTGTGTTCCTTGTGTCTTGTGCCTGTTGAGCACCTTCAGCTGCAGCAGACACAAAAGAAAGCCAGTGCTGCCCTGCTCACCTCCAGCTGTGTTCCCACCAGCATACGAGCAGCATCCTTGGGCCAGGGTACTGTGCTGTGCCCAGGGGATCTGGGCTGTCTGGACACCACATCCAGACACCAGCTGAAGCATCCCCATACTACCTCAGCTCTGAGTCACCCTCCTCTGGGAGCCAGGCTGG
Organism: Pachyramphus minor; assembly: GCA_013397135.1. Lineage (NCBI taxonomy): Eukaryota > Metazoa > Chordata > Aves > Passeriformes > Tyrannidae > Pachyramphus > Pachyramphus minor. Next base: position 147,423 of record VYXB01008903.1, on the reverse strand, counting down.
GAGCTTTTCCTGCTTTGCTGGAACTCAGCCAGAAGAGGAACCTGAGAATGCTTCCTTGTTGCTCTGGATTAGCCCTGCAAGCAGCACTGAGCTCTGTCCCTTCCTCTCTGCAGCCCTTTTGTTGGGTTTCTTGCAGTCCCAGCTGGTCTTCAGGAGGTGGTTATGTCAGCTACTCTGCTTACTGAAGTGGGCAGCCAGGTCTCTTGCTGGGGTCTCTGTGACGAGGCTGTGCCCAGACCTCCTCAGCTACTTGAGCTTAACTCAAGGAATTCCTTTGGATTTCTTTTAGGCCACCATTGATTCCGTTGACTTTGGGAATCAGGGGATACTCTCAGGGCTCTGGCAAAGTTGGCTGGTCTGGGAAGGGCAGGGATCTCTACCCTGACAGCATATGGCATCAGCAGCAGGTTTAACTGCAGGGGCAGCAGTGAACACGAATCCGGAGGGATGGGGTTTTGGAGACTTGCATCTCAGCTGGACTCAGTTGTTGAAACAAGCTGTTTGGTTCTCAAATGAGCAGTCTTTGGGTTTGGTACTGTTTTGTGCAGTTTCCCAGCACCCCTCTGGAAGGCAGGCTGTGAGAGAGTGCAGTCCCTGGGGTTGTGCTGGTTTTAACAACCAGCGGGGAACTAAACTCCACATAAGCCACTCTCTGTCCCCTGCCCCTTCCAATAATGAAGGGACAGTAAGGAGAGATTATGAGTTGAAATAACAATGTACTAAAATCACAATAAACCAGCAGTATTAACAGCAAAAAGTATATATAAAGAAGGTGCCCTACCCACAAAAGGGCATTCATCACCCAGAACCAAAAAAAAACCACTTCCCAAAAATAGCTCCGCCTCAGAACTCTCCAGACAAAGGCAATATGGCAAGGAAGACTCTCACAGCTTAATGTTCTCCCCCAGCACCAGTCTGAAAACAGCCAAGAACTAGGACAAACCAAACCCCTGGAAGTTAGATCATCCACACTGCACTGCCTGTTTCTGGACCACCATGCTCAGCCCTGTTCACCTGGCTCAGGATTACTCTGTGTCAGACACAGAAAGGTCACTGTGCTTCATGCTGATGGTGGCTCAGTGGTGAAAATGCTTGCAACAGTGCAAAGACACTGTCTGGAAATGCAGCCACTGCCCTGCCTCTGCTGCAGGAGCTGCCCAGAAAGCAGGGAGCCTCTTGGAGTGAGAGCAGTAGGGGATGTTTGAAGGACTGTTCTGCTTTCCTTCACAGGAAATTGGGCAAGCTTTGGGGCAGGCTTATTCCTGCTTAACCCCCATGTATGAGCTAGGGAGGTCCTAAACAGACCTGTGGCTATGAACAGACAGTGGCCTGTGAATTTTAATGATGAGGGTCATGGGGACTCTGTGGCATTTCAGATGTGCAGGTGTAAGTCCTGTCCTGTTTGTTTTGTTGCAGGTGGATATTCGCTTTCCCCAGAGTGGAGCTCCTGACCCCAACTGTGTGACTGTGACAGGACTCCCTGAGAATGTGGAAGAAGCTATTGATCACATCCTGAACTTGGAGGAGGAATATGTAAGTGTTCAGCAAATGTGGGCGCGGGGGGGCTTAGCAAGAATTTCCCCTGCCAGAGTTGGATGTCTGAAGTATCTCAGACATATACCAAGAAGATAAATACTTCTGTACATACACTCAGAAAATACCAAGAAGTGCTGTTTTCTTCCACTGCATTGGACTTAAGCCCAGTGCAGGTGACAGTCAGCCCTCATTTGTCCCTCAAACCAGCTGGACTGCCCCCTCTGTCCAGGAGAGGACAGTGAACGAGAATGCTGGGACACCCCAGGGTGTGCATGTGCTTGCCTTGCAGCAGCTTGCACCAGTTAGGAGTTGTGGCCCTCAGATTAATGCTGAAACATGTATTCAGTCACTGTAGAACAGCTGGTGAGCTTGACCAGGTTGCAGCGTGGTGAGACAGAGGGTGGGCATGTTACACCAGTTTGAGCAGCTATCCAGATCCCCCCTTATTGGTTGTGTTATTGCAGCTTGCAGATGTGGTGGACAATGAGGCAATGCAGGTGTATATGAAGCCCTCCTCACACGAAGAGTCCAAGGCCCCATCCAAGGGCTTTGTGGTGAGAGATGCCCCCTGGGCCACTGTCAACAACGAGAAGGTGAGTGGATGCTGCTTCTGCTGCAGGCTGGGGCCACAGGGTGTGGGGACCCTCCTATCTGGGCTGGGGACACAGAACACTCTCCCTCCTTGGTGACAGAGAAAGCAGTGAAGTGAAGGCCCCTCCTGCTCTTTGTGGCCTGTGCAAACAGCACAAGCCTGGGCTCTCCTCTCTAGCTTTCAAAGCCCACTTTGGCCACCCCACTGTGGAGCTGTTGGGAATGGGGGACCCTTACCAGAAAGTGTCCTGCCAGGTCGTGTTGTTTTTAGCGGTAGGGACAGGGCCCTTTGCTGCAGCACAGAACTGGCTCAGTGTTTGCAGCTGTAGCTGGAGCGTGTGGCAGCTCATCCTCAGCTGCCCCAGCACTGCTGCAGGCCTGGTGTGACCCTGCTCCAGTGGCCCAGTTACTGAGCTTGGAATTTTGGAACTTTGGTGCCTATCTGCACCCTCCTTGATGTCATCCCCAGATGGCTCCACACTCCACCCTGGGCAGTCCCGATGTCACAGTGCTCCTTTTTGTCCCTGCCCCATTGCCTCTGTTGGCTTGGCTCAGGGCCTCACCTCACCAGGTAGGTTCACAGCAGGGCAGGAGCTTAACTTGTTCCCTTTTTGTTTGCTCTAGGCCCCTGATATGAGCAGTTCTGAAGACTTCCCCAGCTTTGGGGCTCAAGTGGCCCCCAAGACTCTTCCCTGGGGACCCAAACGATAATGACCTGGAAGCAGAAACTCCTCCAGCCCGCTGACCTGACACTAACCTGCCACAAATACTTCCTGTCTGAAATCTGACCCAGCGGCTGGAGCACAAGTCAATTGCCCCAAGAGGTCTCCTAATGGTGTCTGGAGTGCTAGACCCCATCCTGCTCCCCTCAGCTATCACCGTGGCTAGGACCCACCATCATCTCTTGATGGATATTCTTTCCTCCTTTGGAACAAGGCTTCCACTCAGATTCAAACACTAAATGTGTGTGTTTTTGTTAGAAACTTCATAATTGACTCCAAGTGGCTAAGATTTGCAGCTTCCCAAGCGCTAGCAGAGCAATCTGCTCTCTTGAGCATGTCTGACTAGGCATTCTCGCCTTCATTAGGAGACCTCCTTTACTGTGGCTAGGAATCTACTTCCTGTCTCATGACCTCAGGAAATAAATTTCCTTGACTTTCTAAAGCCAAAACGTTTGCCCTCTTTCCTTTGTGTTTATCCCAGGCCTTACCTTACCTTTGTAGAGTGCAATCAACTTTTTTTCCTTTTAACCGCCAAAAATTCATTTAATGCTGATAGCTGACTGTGGGGAGAGCTTAAAATAATCTAAAAGGTCAGAAACTTGCTTTTTGAGGAACAAAACCTTCAATAGGTTGTAGAGGCAACAGAGATGGAACAACGTACCCTGGTCAGGAAAACACCTGTGAGTGCAGCAAGCGCGCGCCCCTGCGCCACACCAAGCACAGCCCCAGCCTGCACACGTGGCCAGTCTTCCAGTGCTTGATGACAGACCCTGCTCCTAGTTCCCCGTGACCTCTCGTTCCCCCTTGCCAGCAGCCTGAGCAGGCAGGAGAGCCAGCCCGTGGCAGTGTGGCCGGACGGGACGGATTTGGGTCGGCCGAGGTCACTGCAGTGGCTCCGGAGCAGCTGTGGGACGCACGGCCCGGAGGAGCTGCAGTCCCCTGGTAGCTGCAGCAGCTCGGCGGTGACACCATTCCTATTGCCTTCTTTCTACCTCAGACGTCAGTATGATGGGGGCCTCTCAGTGCTCGTGGGTGAGCAGCTGTTCCAGCTGCTGCCTGGGCAGCTCCAGAGCAGAAGCGTGGAGGAGCAGCAAGAGGAGCCTTGTGTCTCTGTGGGAGCTGCTGCAGAGGGAAGCTGAGCAAGGTGACGCTGAGGCAGGCTGTAGGACTGCGTGCTGAGCTAGCACAGGGCTCAGCTCCAGGGCCACAAGCACAGCTGTGCTGCAGCCCTTGGCTGCAGAGGTTGTGTGAGTTGGCCTTCTGCTCTGACAGCATTGGGGGCTGAAGTGTAGGCTAAGCCCTCCTGAGGCCTCCATCATATGGCGGTAGAAGGTGATCTGTGCTCTGTACTAAGGCCACTTGTACCTGGGCCCTGCCACGACTTGCTTGAAGGGGACTGTGTCCAAGCTCCTCCAGCCAGTGAGAGGAAAACCACATCTTTGTGGAGGGAGGCATGGAGCATGGGGTTTCTGTATGCCCCTACTCCCCTGCCTCAGTCCTACAGAGCTTGTAGTCTGAGCCATTCCTCTATCCCAGCTGCTTCAGCTCTTGGACAAGCAGGACACCCTAGCCTCTCTTCTCTAGCGCTGAAGAGGGAGCAAAACTCTGGCAGGCGATCCTAGCCTTCTTGTCTTTCTCTCCATGGGGCAGGCCGAACATGCTGATGCTTTTCCCTCCCGTGCCAGCTCTTCTTGGCAGAGACTGCTATGCAGAAGTTGAATCAAAACCTCACAGTGCTCTCCTTAAGTCTGAGAACCAAGTGAAATGGACCATGGCCCATTGCAGGGTGCTTGGTTGCCCCTGAAGGACACGGTGGCCTCGCCTCCAGCAGGGGAGACAGGAGGGGTCCGACAGAACTAGGGTGATACCTTTCCATCTACATCTGTCAAAAAATGGTTAATACCCCTGTAGCTTAGGTCTGTCCTGCATCACCAAGCCTACCACCCCCTCCTCCTCTTAATGCCCTCGTGCCCTCAGCAGTTGCACAGCAAGGCTTGAGTTACATCCGGGGCACCCACCGCCATGGGCTTGTGCCCCACAACCCGACCCTCCACTCTAAAGAAGGTCATGAAGTGATTGTACCTAGTACTGTCCCCCCACCACCCTCCTTCCGCAGCAGACGGTGGCATGTGTCCATTTCCTCTCTTTGACGTCTTCCATATTGTACGTTTCCATAGCAATGATCCCTTGGCCTTAACTTTGGAATTTGGAGACTATATGCAAACATGTAAAAAGGCTCATGAGTATGGATGACACTGGAATTTTATAAATTCTAAAATAAAACCTGAAACAGCTTGGAGTGTGGTGGATATTATTTCTGCTGGTGGGGCAAGATCCAAGGCAGCCCATGCTGGGCCAGGTTTAGCCCGGGCTGAGGAGTTCCAGCTTGCATACCTGAGCCCTCTGCTGTGGCCATGCCCTTAATGGGGTGGGACGAGGGAGGAGGCAAGGGCAGTGGTGGAGACCACGCCCTCTTTCCAGGGAGGCACCAACCCACTTGCACTCAGGCAGGGCGGACAAGAGGGAGGCACCAGCCATGGTCCCTCTTGCTCAGCTGCTCCACAACCAGAACATCTCATCTGCCCTCAGCGACTGGGACCGCTCTGATTTCCTCCCTGCCAGCTCATGGACACAGCAGGGGAGTCACCATGTGGGACAAACACCCAGAGCCAGTTGCAGCCCTCCCCACCTTCAGAAACGGCTATCCCCAAATGCCCAGGTGCCAGGCAGGCAGGGAGGGCACGGTCTACCTGCTGGCCCAGGAAGAACTGCTCAGCAGCTTCTCTGTGCCAGCACTGTGCCCTTGGCCATGGGCACACTGCAGCACTCAGCTACTGGTGAGCTGCTTGATTTCCCAGTCCCTGTCTGCAGCTGGATCTGTGACCCTGGCACTGCTTCTTGTCTCCCTTCTCTCCAAAAGGACCTGAACCACAGAAACAGGAAGCTGGCATTTGTCCTAGCAGGAGTGGCCACAACCCTGTCCAGGGCTTGCCTGTGCTTTGCTGCAAGTGTAAAGCAACAAAGGCTTTAAAGGAGGAGGCAGAGGCCCAACTGCAGCCCACCTTGTTGTCAGGCAGAGCCTGTTTGCCCAGGTACGCTTCACCTTAACCTCCACAGCCTCAGGAACATCAGGTTCCAGCCAAGCAATCACACGTCCGATGAAGAAAACCACATGCTGGAAGTGGATGGGAGGTGCAGGTTGGCTGCAGTGGAAGGTCCCCACTCCCTGGGCCACCTGGGCAGCTGCTGCCTTGAACATGATGATGAAGCCCGAGTGTTTGGCCACCAGCTGCCAGTAAGCCAAGGTCAGGCTGCCATTCTGGTCCCTGAACACTCTCTTATCTGTGGGAGCAAAGTGCAGCGGTTCCTGACCCTTATGTGTTTCCTGGCAGGCATCCTGCCTCCCAGCCTGGCATGCCAGAGCACAGTAGAACCAGCCAGAACTCAGCCAGTCTCTGCTGGGACCCAGGTCACCTGGCCCCAGGGGCCTTTAATTCTTCCCAAGAGCACCTCCCTCTCCAGTGGTGGCAAGTGACCCCCCCTCACCCCACACACAGGTGCGGTTCAGCACATGCTCCGTCCTGACATGAGCAACGGCCCCCAGACACCTCAGGAAAGTGGGTGGCAACTTGGACCTGGTTAAAGATCACTCTGCCAAACAAAACGTTTGATGTGGCGGAGGCAAAGAAAGGCAAATCCAAGCCTAAGGAAGGTGAGGAGCCAGGTGAGGCGGGAGGAAGAGGAGGAGGAGGAGCAGGGAGGGACAGGCTGATGACAGCGGCAGCTGCAGCACTCCCCTGGGAGGTTATCCATTTGCTGGGGGGGTGCAGTTCAATTGCCTGGATCAAAGAGAGGTTCAGAGGGACAGCAATGCCACATCACCACATTCAGTGGAGGCAGGACATAATTCATATTTTCTGATGGTGAACACTGTCTGTAAACAAAGTCCTACCAAACCCTTACCTTGCTCACCATTAATATATTCATCTCAGTTTGTCCCCGACCTTCTCAGGAGATTGTAGCTATGCTTAAAAAAGTAAAATGACTACAAAAAGGCTACTCCCCCCACGGCCCCACGTTCTACCAGCAGATATTTAGCACTGACTCACATGTGGTAACTAACCTGGGTGGGTATGTCCATCAGATCTTTCTTCACCTTTCTACAGGTCACTGTTGAGCCTTGACGTGGTGTTTGTGAGGACATTCCTAACATGAAGGCATGTCACAGAGTCAACAGCAGTTAGCAAGCAGCTCCACGTGGCTTCAGTCTGTTGCAAACACTTTCTGGCAAAACCTCCACCCATGAAATAAGCACAGGCACATTGAAGGCTCTTGTGTTAAGATTTAATAATAATAATAATAATAACAACAACATTTCAAAAACAATGAGTGCATTGTACACTAGATCTGGTTTCAGTGCTTTTAATTGACTATTTGCCCCATGAGTGTCAGTGTACTGAAGACCTGGGGAGTGGTGAGTGGATAAAAAACCCTGTTGGGACCTTTCTCAGAGGAGGGCAGGGGAGAGGGGGCAGCAGGAGGCTCAGAATCGAACAAATGTGGCATCGATCTGCCGGACAGTCGGGAGGGCCAGCATGATTTTGCGTCGGTACTGGGGATCCTTCTGCAGAGGGTTTCGCTCCAGGTATACAGTCTCCAAGTTCTTGGCCCCTTTCAGCTCATCCAGATCACTCCAGCTCTCTATGAGATTGTCGTTCATCTGCAGGGCACACACAGGCACACTCACCCACTGTACCCCCCACGCCAGGCCTGGCCACAGGAACACAGCCCAGGATCACTGCTCCCAGGGCAGCAGCGCTGCACAGGCTTCACATGCATCAAAGAATACCCTGTCTACACGATCCTTCTCCCCCTGGAACCTCTGGCTTTCCTGTCTCACACCCCAGGCCTCACCACTATTCCCTACTCGCCCACACTATCCTGGTGGCTGCTCCACCCTTCAGACAGTCCCACCACCACACTGGGAAAGACACTGCAAGGCACTGGGTCAGTCTCTATCCCACCTCCCACCGCATACACTGAGCATTTATGGGCTGGAAATATTTATATCAAGATTTATTTCCACTGGGACAGCTATGTATCTTTACTTTTGTAGCTTCCCAGGAAACATTACAAAAGGTCCCAAACTGACAAGAAAAGCAGCATTTTCCTCTCTCCTCTACATCACTTCACCACAAAAACTGCTACTGTGCTCTGGAGAAAACGCCAAGCTCTCTAAGATCTCTGCCTGTCTCATTGCTGGCACAGCAAAGGGATTCCCACACAAATGGATGAGTGCTTCAGCTGCCCAACAAGGAAGCAAAGCTGCAAGGTGGCCCCATGCTGTCCAACCCCGAGACACAAGCACCCTTTGCATTTGGACACAGAGAAGTCACTACAGCAATGCCACCTTCAAATAAAATATAAAAAGATCTCAGTGGATTGTCTCATTCCGCTACAGCTCATCACAATGTCACTTCAGCCCAGTCACTGAACCTCGAGACATCCCAGTCCCTCCACTGGGGATGTGTACTAGGAAACTGCTAAAAGACTCCCACAGTGTCTAGGATTTTAAATTCTGCTTCCTTAAGGTGTTAAAGGACATTTCTATGTGGCTTCAACTGTGCAGTCAGTGAAAATATAAATTGGGAGATACATCACTTTTTTGCATTGAAGAAAATTCTGCCCTGCTCCTTTTCAAACAAATCTGGCACAAAGCCAGGAGAGCATTTTCCAGGCTCAGCTAACAGATCTTGGCCAAGGTATGTTCTGACAAAGGAACCCAGTGAGGTTGGGATGTGCTCTGTCCTTTCAGCCTTTACTCAAGAGTTTAAATAACCGAACTCCAAACGACAGACACGACGCACAACTCTTATTCTCAGCCTTGAATGCAGGAACTCTCCAAGAGCTGAAGCACGTGCCAGCTCATGAACATCTGCTGCTTCTTCCCCACTTTTTCACACAAGCAGATTTGTACACAGCTCCCAAACATGACAGGGTGCTAATGCTTCAGGAGAGAGTGTCTCTGAGCTTCCTGAGCTGACTCAGGAATGACAAAGGGCTTAGCAATTAGGGGTGCCAGAAAGAAACAGAAGCAACCCTAAGCTGTTATCTACCTCACAGGAGTGGAAGTAAACCAGATGTTTTAATTTTCTTCATATTTATAATGCCCTAAAAACACCAGCTCTGCTCTGAACAGGCACTGTGCTTCCCCCTTACTCTGTCATGCTCACTTAGAAAAAGATGAGCTGCAGAAATAGGACACGTGGGACTGTTTCATAACCACCCTGAGCGTGAAGGCAGGGCCTGTTTCCTAGGCAGATAGAGGCTTCTTACCACTCAGCAAAGCTCTGCAAAGAATTTTTTAAGCTCTTTTCTTTCCTTAGGGAAAACCACCAGACACTCTATCCATGCAGACTGTCAAGATCTTAAAGATGATCACCAGATCTAGAGGAGTTCACTCCAAGACACACATACCCACATGCTGCCCATCAGAAGGGTTTCACTGCTGTACAGAGATTTTGGGGAACAGCCTCTGGCCTGTGCTTACCCAGAACTCCTGCAGCTCTGTTAGGTGGCTGATATTCTCAATCTTCTTGATTCTGTTGGATGCAATGTCCAGCATTGTGAGTTTGTTCTAGACAAAGCAAACATGAAAAATATTAGATCAGATTTCATCTTCTCTGTCCCACTTTTTTTTAGGCCTTGAGTTGAACAAAAACTTCCAGAAAAGCCATTAACAGGAGCAGCTTAGGGCAACAATTGTGCTGCACAGTCAGCAAGAGCCTGCTTACATTGTTCTCCAGTCCCTCGATGACTTCGATGCCGTTGTGGCTGAGGTACAACTCCCGCAAATTCACCAAGCTCTGCAGCCCCTCAATCTTGGTCAGACGGTTATTCTGGAAGTGTAACAGCTGTTTAGTACCACTCCAAATAAACTCAAACCCATGTGAGTCACTGGGGAAACATCATTCCTCTGCAGTATGGCTGGGAAGGGGAAATAGTCTGCTTGGGCCCACACTGACCTCGTGAGCTCAGCTGTCTGATCTCTGCACCACTGATGCATGAGGAAGTACCATGGGAGTCACAGTCTCCAAGGTTAGAAGAATCAGACTCTGACCTTCCCATCAAAACTTGCAGCCTGAAAGCTTTCCACTTGGTGTCTTTACAAACAACAGGCCTATGCATGAACAGCGTTCATTTGGTAGGTCTTTTTAACGGGATGGTCAGTGGAGAAGTTCCACCACCTTAATCCCACTGCACTCTGCTGTACATCCTATTTAATAATAATGCTACCACACGGAGTCAGCACATCTTTCCTGCCAACAGCTGTAAGAGATATTAGAATGTGCCAGTATTGTCATACTAATGAGAAGGGGACTCAGTGAAAGAAACTAGCTGAGTATCTTTTATTCCACCTTTTTTAAAAAAGGAAGAAACTTTCCAAAAGCTCATTAAGGATAGATTTCATTTAGCACAGGCTCATTCAGACTTCTTGGCTCTTCAGGAGGAAGGCAGCAACACTGAGCCCCTGCCATGACTTCCCTGGGGTAATGCATTTGATGTTACTGTAACACATTAGGAAACAGTATTTCAGGAACAAAATGCAGGATAACATTCATTTCCCATTCTTCCTTCCATAAAAATCAAACTTTTGTTTTATCATTTTATCGGTGCCTGTCAATCTCAAGTAGCATGACAGGATGAGAAAAGACAACACAGAGAATATCACACTTCCTTCCAGTACAGGAGTTCAACTCCAACATTGCAGACCTGCTGCTGGGGGGCTTACAAAAAGGCTGGAGAGGGATTTTTCACAAGGGCATGTAGTGATAGGACAAGAGGGAATGGCCTTAAGCTGAAGGAGGGCAAGTTTAATTACATATTAGGAAGAAATTCTTCCCTGTGAGGGTGGTGAGGCCCTGGCACAGGTTGCCCAGAGAAGCTTTGGCTGCTGGGGCCACAGCTCCCTGGAAGTGTTCAAGGCCAGGTTGGACGGGGTTTGGAGCAATCTGGGATAGTGGAAGGTGTCCCTGCCAATGGCAAGGGGGTAGAACAAGATGGTCTCTAAGGTCCCTTCCAATCCAAACCATTCTGTGATTCTGTGATTCAGAAGAGCTGATTATAAATCACAAGATGTTCTGAGGTACAAAGGCTGTTCAGAATACAACCAATACCTGTATGCTGAGCACAGTCAGGTTTGTCAGTGCATCCAGATTCTGGAGCTTGGTGATTTTATTCTTTCCGAGGAACAGACTGTCAAGATTAGCCAAGGTGTCAATGTTTTCAATCGCCTGCAAAACAGAGAGGAGACTGTGTTACTGCTGTGAGGCAAAACTCCACTTGGTAGATGTGGCTGCCATTTTGTAGCTATGTTATAGCCGTGGGGTGTATCCAGGGCAGAAGGTTTGTGAAGCAAGAAAAATGTGTCACTACTGAGTGGAAAGACAATCTGGGAGAAGAAAAAACAATTTGCAACTTTAGTCCTGAGAATCAGTGACAGCAAAACACAGAGGCAAGTTGTTGAGAGCTTCTCTGCCATAAGCAAGGTTAACTGTCTCACAGGTTTAGGGGTTAAGAGATGTAACTACTTGGCTATACAGTCATGCCACTGGCAGAACACACCCATATCAGTTTAAGTGATGTACATGTTTTAAATACACATGCTGCTGGGAGAACATATACACTGTACCAGTTTAACTCCTGAGCTCAGCCTTCAGCAGGAGAAGATGAGGATCTCTGTGAGGCACCAGGGAGAGTCATATTATTTATGTACAGAGCAAGGGAGAAAGCACGAACAGAAAAGTGAAAACAGGGGGGAAAAAATGGGAAAAGGGTGGGATTATAAAAGGTTCCTGCAAACAAAAGGAAAGAAAACACTTCTCTTTTTTTCAGGGGAAAGCCTCTTAATTAAAAAAACAAGATACTGTTAGAAGAGGTAAGAATTTTAAAACCAGACTTCAGCTCACAGAAGAACAACAATATGGACACAGACACACCCAGAGCTGTGTGTCTGTGCTCAAGTAGGTTGTGACATCTCAGCTTTCCCACATTCTTGCTGCCTGGCAGAGCTTCAGATTAGCAGTGCTGGTGAGCCAAGCCACTGAGTCCTAGCACCACCTGGATTACTGGTGTTTGTGCACATTCACCTGTGCATGTGTAACAGAAAGAAGAGGCAGATGGACACAAACACACACACCATGAACTTAACAGATACACTCTGGAAAGAAGCTTTTCAACCTCTATCCCCAAAAGACTGAACATAAGGTGTTAAGCAGCTCAAATTTGGATTCACCCTCCTTCTAGTCTATGGACTTACCCCTGTTCTGACCTTGCAAGAAAAACGATAGATTTGCTGCTGATTGGCAGCTCCCCTAGCCCTGAGGAGGAAACACTGAAGACTCAGCATAGGGAGAAGAATGGGACAGATGGACATGAGGGGACAAAACCCTAAGGAACAAGTACAGAAGTGCTTGCATTATAGTTGCCTCAGTCCAATTTTAAGAAAAAAGCATTAAGTGTGTCAACTCAAGCTTAAAGTTCATCTCCCCACCATTCATTCAAAAGCAACAGAGCAACAAGTGCTAAGTCATGAGGGACTGCAGGGTAAGTGCACCCCAAGAGGCCTGAGTGCCCAGCAGAGTGAGACAGCCTTCCTGCAGCAGCTTTGGTGCACAGGGAGGGAGTCAAACAGGCATCTCAGAGCCAAGAACGCTGCTGAACAGTCCACAGGCTTGTATCTAAAAAGTTAAGGATATGGCCACCTGTAAAGCACACAGCCAAGCCACCCTAGCAACAGAAAACTAGGACGAGTTCTAGGTGCCCTCAAATAAAACAAGATTTCTTCTTGCCAAGCCTAGGCACAGGTTAGTCACTCCAGGAAAGCAATTAGAAGCACAGAGCACTGTTGTCTGAAGAAGTCAGAATAGAATTAACAGATAAAACAGAAAAAAAACCCTGCTAAAGTAATTTAAGAAGCTTCTGTTACCCATACAGGGACAATTTCGGGGGGTTCAGTTGTTCTGTTAATACGCTCAGGCTCAACACTGAGAATACACACAAAATATAATAACCTCATTGTTTAAAAGATATTCCTTGGCCTGACATTATTGGCAATGCACCACCTAAGTACCAATTCAGAAATGTAGCTGGATTTCTTTTTTGTTTTTTTTCCAGAAGATAATGATGCTTAGATATGGAATACAGGACAGTATTACATAACCCAGCTTTTGAAATGTAAGGATCAGTATGCTTAGCCTGTTCTGTTCCTGAAAAAGCTTCTCTATAACTCCTGTTCCCCCAACCTATGTAACTCTAAGGTTCCTAATCCCTCATCTCATCTGGCAGATTTATTTCCCTAAATAATTTCATTTCCAAAGCAGAAATGTCTTCAGTTGGAAAAAAATTCAGTCCCGTTTAGCTTTAGGAGCAAACCAAAATTCTTCCACTTTAAAAAAGCAGCACACATTTCTGCCTTCAAAAGCTGTTTCTAGTAGCTGAAGTTTCCTTCTTTTCTACAAAGTGTGCTTCCACCAGTCCTGAAATAAAGAGGAAAAACAGATCTTTTCCAAATTTATTCTTTCAGCACGACAAGTAATTTCTCAGAGACTGTAAATGGGGAGCACCAACTTAGACCACATTGACTGAAATGCACTCATCACTGATGAGTATTCTCTAAAGAGTATGTAATCAAAAAGCTTAAAAAAAACAAGTTTACTTTGCATGTTGCAAGCCTTTTGTGTCACCTGTCTGACCAGTTCTCCTACAAACTGGGCAAATACAGAGAATCATAGCTTAGGGCCAGGAGAGACTACTCAAAACTGCTTCTCTGTAAGTGGCACAGACTTGCAATCATCTAAACTGAAAAAGTCACAAACTGAACAATAAAACCCAAGAGCAAGCAGAAAAAGCTTACCAGGTTTTTGAGAGTTTTCAGAGGTTTTTCAGAGCAAAGCCTCAAGAAAATCCTTTTCCTGAGTGAGACTTGCCTGCCATAGCAGGCTGTCAACTGCACATACAAATCAAACTCAAATTTGCACTCAACAGGCTTCATTGACACAGCACCAGTCTCTAAAAAGGTAAGAGAAAACAACTGCTAGATTTGATAGGCTTGACTTTCTAGCAGGAGGAAACTACCACCTGAAAAAGGAAACACACAGGGGATACATAAGTTCATTAAAGAATATTCATAGTCATTTATTCAGTAGCCAGGCACTAATGCACAAGGAAAGGATCCAGCATGCACAGCAATAAGCACAGTGAATGACTAGAACAATAAAAACCAACAAAATTGAAAGTCAAAGTCAATGAAGTGCACTTTCAGAAAATGCTAATCCCAAGCCAAAGAGCTCAAAACTCTCCAGCTAACATCCTGGAGAGCAAGCCTACCCGAATTCGATTTGATCCCAGCTCTAACATCTGTAGCATCTGCAAGTTGCTCAAATTCTCAATTTTGCTGATTTTGTTGTTGACAAGGAAGAGCTTTTTAAGCTGGGTAAGCCGATCTAGTCCTTCAATGTGTCGCAGAACGTTAAAGGAGATGTCCAGGATCCTGAGGGAAAACAAACCAAAGGTCTCATCAGTCCATCAGGCATGGATGATTCTGAAAGAGGCACTTGTAAATTGGTGGGGAACCTCACTACCTGCAGAGATCAAGCCTTTGCTAGGCCTGGAATCTAAAACCATGACTGTAATTTCTTTTTATCAGAAAATACAACAAATATCTTTCAAAATACTTCTGTAGTGTGTCATCAAAAAAAAAACACCATCTGACACATACAGAAGACAACCATTATTTAGCCCAGCCATGAAGCCTCTGTGGGAGGAAGCCAGTCTGCATTTTCCTTGGGAAAGGCATTTGCCTACAAGATCTGCCTCTGACAGGACCATGTCAAGGCCTCCCACAGACAGGAAGCTGTTGTGACCATGAAAAGTAGGCCAGTCCTTGCCCCAGTGGGAACAGTTTTGTAATGTATCTCCAGGGTGATCCCAGACAAGTGCCAGAAACTGGGAAGGGCCCTTATTCCTTCCCTAATACCCTCCAAAAAAAAAAAAAATCATAACCTTACCTGAAGCCTCTTGACATTTTTGCAGGAATGAAAACCTGTTACACAGAGCTCTCGCTGCCAAGAGCAAGGGGTGCCTGAGCACTCCCACACTTGCATGGAAGCTGCAACCACCTGTCATTCTCACTGCCTTACACAGCACAGGTTTCATTTCCAGCTGCCTGTCCCTGGGGAGCTTCAGGATAATGAAACTAGTTTACTGCACAGGTTAAATAGCAATAGAGAACAGACATCATCCTTCACAGAGCACTCAAATGAATTCTGAGAAAGGCCTGTGTGATAAACACTAGAAGAAGTCCAGCATGAGAAATGCAGTCACAAACCACCCCCAGCCTAATCCTAGTGATTCCACTGGACTCACTCAAGTTCCACCAGAGTCTCCAAGTTCTCAATCTTCCGAATTTGATTGTCATAGAGATCCAGCTCCCGCAAGGTCTGCAACTGCTCCAGGTTCTCAATCTGCTTAATCAAATTCTGACGGAGACACAGAGTCTAATTGTTGGGGAAAAGTTTAAAAAGAAACAGGAAAATGGACATGAAGGACAGCAGGTAATGTCTTTTGGCTTACAGACAATAAGGTATGGGCGTAGGGGGGTTCCCGATTACGTTTTGCTGGGGATTTGTTCGGTTGTCGTTGGTTTGTTGGGGTTTTTTTTTGGTTGGTTGTTGGTTTTTTTTTTAAATACAATCCTTTCTTGGTTTACTCCAGCTCTACAGAAGGAAATCTTTTAGCTACAGTGGTCAGACACTAACAGCAGCCCAGGGAGGCTACGCAATCTCTGTCTTAGGAAATACTCAAGAGCTTGGAGAAGGGCCCAGGCAACATGTTCTAACTGGGCCTGCTTTGAGCAGGGCTTTAACTAGAGACCTCCAGAGGTACCTGATGTTATTCAATGTTCAGCCTGCTGTACAAGTCCAGGATCTCTCTCTTAGGATGTGCCCTGATGCATTTGCTCTCATCCACTTCCAAAAGCAACTTAAAAATCTGAGGATTTTTATTACTACTTGACAAAAGGGCAAACACTACCTCCCTTCAGCTAAAGTGAACTCATTAAGACCTCAGCCAAAAAGAGACTCTATCCTCTTATAGGTTAGAATTACAAAATCCCCAGTTCCAAGAGGCATTCTCTATTCCCTAGGACTGTTACCTTCACTTTCTTAAGCACCTCAAATCCTTCGATCTTCCCAATTCGGAAATGATTCAAGTCAACATCCTGAAAGAGAAATGGAGGGATTTGGCAGTTATTTCAAAACAAACCTGGTCTTCCAAGACCCAACATGGCTCTTTGAACTAAGGAAAATTACAGTCTTAAGAAATGTGTAGCTCATTAAAACTTCCCTTCAAACAGCTTCTGGAGGTTGGGTTTGGCAAATGATTTTACCACCACAGGTGAAGCCCTGTCCTAAGCCTGTCAGCTGCAAAAGGGCAACAGCCCCTTCCTGAGCCTGAGCATTGTTCTGCCAAAATTGGAAATCTTCAGAATTTACCAAGACAGACAAATTCTGCTGTCTACCACGAATAAAGTTTTGCATGAAGTTCTCTTACCTGCTTTTCTAGGGCTTAACTGGAAGACTTTGCCATTTCCAGTTCCAGGCCTCAGGTGAGCAGGAACCACTGACAGTTTGAATAACCAGTGGTTCTGTGAACATCAGCTCTGCACTGGCAATCAGCTGATGCCCTTCACATCTGTGCTGTTCAGCCCCAGATGCTCCATTTTGCAGGTCAAAGAGAAGCAGAGTACTTCCCCACCCAAGCTCAAAAACTCTCCAGCTCACAGGCTCAGCAGGCTGCTGATGCCAAGGCATTAGGGTGGATAAGTCACTGTGCCTATTCCAAATCACAGGGCTCACAGCAGCAAACAGCTCATTAAGATATTCTCACAGAAGCTCGTAGCCCGTCAATACCTCCTGCAGCACAGCCCCACTTTCAGTGCCTCTGTGCTTAATTTAAAATTCTGAAGTCCTAAGAAAATGTTTCAGCTACTGATCAAGAATAGAACACCTCTACTTCTAGTCTAAAGGCTCTGAATCAATTCTATAGAGGATCATGGTAGCCAGCACCTTCAGAAGAATTAGATCTTTTAACCAGATTTCAATACTTGCCTTTGCCTACCTTTGCTTCCTGCTGTATAAAGCCCCTAAGGACAAAAATCTGCCTTTACCTCAGCTTCTGGGTCCAGGCTAATAGTCTCCATGTCCACTGGTGTCTCTGCTTCTCCTGCACAAGAAGCAAACACATTATGAACCTCTGTACTTGACAGCTAAAGGCAGGAAAAGTGTCTGTGCTCCTCTGACAACACAATAAAACACTGCCAAAAAGGAACCTAAACTGTCTAGTGAGAGCACCAGGAATGACCAAGCATCTCAACAATCCCACCCTTCAGCTTTCTTTTTTATTAGCACTGCCTGTTTATGTCACTGTGTTGCACGTTTTTGGATGGATCTCCCTTCCTTTGTTTGGCTGAACTCACTACTATGCCAGACAACATTGTTTATCACACTGAATGCATTTTCTTGGGAAATGCCTTTATAGCTCTGGAAGGCAGCCCAGTATTTGCTGTGCTTCTACCACAGCACAAGAGGGAGGGAAGTTTACTGGAGAATTTCATGCTGAATAATTCATGCAGATTCCCATTTATTGAGGAAGGTGTGCCAGTTGCATCACCTTCCAAAAAAAACCCCAAAGCCTGATTCAGCTTTGCAAAACTGACATACAACATGGAAGCTTTTTTACTTCATGTGTGTAACTACTACCAAAAAAACAATCAACTTTAATTACAGTCACATCCCAAAGGCTTTGTAGTGACTCTTGCATTACTATATGCAAGCTCATTCCACTACTCCAGTAGTAGTGACTGTTTCCACAGCCCAGCGTGGTTACAACATCCTTGTAAACGCCAAGTATTCCTGTATTTAACAAGTGTTTCTCCTACTGGTGCTTGGTCTTCTAAGCAGTAAAGACAAACAGTGCAAGCATCACAATTTTTAATACTGTCACCAAACTACAGGGGTTTGACAGTCCACAGATCATCACTGACCTTCCTGTGTTTAGGCTGCTGCTCTTGCCTAGGCACTCAAACAGGAAAGAGGCTCACTCAGCTGGCTGACAGAAGTTAAGACTGAAAAGCAATCCTCATCTTTGAATCTGGTTTTTTTTAACAGTCTAAATTAGCAGGGAACATAGATTTTATTTTGGGGATCCAAAATGAGCTATGAGGCTTGGGGACATTGAACACAGGATAGAAATGCCACCAAAACTGACACAGTTGCCCGTCACCAATTTAGCCGTGGGCAACACTCGCATTTTCTTATTTTCATTCCAGATCAAAGCAATACACTTCAGCAAGGGAATGGGATACCCTACCAAGGCTGCACCTCTTTGACCTTGTTTGGCTGGCAGACTTGAATATTTTCATTTGATTTAGGCAATGTGTTAAATACTCTGTTCTGGGATCTCTCAAAGGGCGGCTCCTCCTTTTTTTTTGCTGTATGGCTTTGAGAGACCAGTGGTGAGAAAACAGCACTCAAATCACACAGGACACGTATCAAACTCACTGAAATAAAGACAATTCATTAAAAAATAAATAAAAACAATTAAAACTGAACACACAGGCACTGCAGTAATGTAACAGAGCCAACCCTCAGGAAGTTTGTGTACTGTGCATAAAGTGCTCCATATAGCAGACTGAGTGAGATGTGCATCTAATATGAGCTGTAAGTCAGTACGGGTATGAAAATGCTAAATTACATGAAAAGGAAGAGGAGAGTTATAGCAAATTTACAGTCATTTACATGTAATTTTATTTATGAACTGACTGGATATAAAACAAACACTCTAAACTGACATTACAACCAGGACTGCAATTTCTCTTGCAAACTGCTTTATTCCACACTTGCCAATGCAGCACATTTCTCAAGGAGGGGGGAGAAAACCCCATTGCTCTGGCAGTGAAGTTCCATAAGTGAATTTTTGTGTAACCTATGCCTGCCAGACACGTGGCTTTGCAGAGTTAAGAGAAAAATCCACCATTCAGGAACCCCAAATTCCACAGTAGGAACAGTCATTACCGAGTTACGTAAGTTCACAGTACCACAAGCATTTAAAGCAACAAAAGGCCTAACTGCACTTTTTAACTGCACATGCACGAAGAATATTATAAATAGCTCAGTTATAAGCTTTCTAACCAGAGGCTCTGTTCCTCAGAGAATTAGTTAAATGATGAATTTGAAATTTCAGCTGCTCGAGCTCTTCCTACTTATGATCTTCTGTGAAAAAAATGTGGAGAACTCTTTAATTTTCCTTGCAGCTGAGAAGCTCAAAGCTGGCTGTGAAAACTATCTCGAATGTTCAAAAATTATTCCTCTGTTTGGTTCCTGCCCTAGCAGAACCTAGCATTTTTTTTAACGCTAACAGTTTGGGAAAAGGAGCAACACAGTCATTATATTAAATAGTACACAAGTGTAATTCAGCAACCAAATCTGAAGGTGTTTTTCTTGCTTTCACTGGAACAAATGTACGTCACTTCTGTATTTGCTTTAATAGAATTTCCAGGGGAACGATGGGCACAATATAACCCTAAACACACAGCAAAGTCACACCAGCTGAGTAAACACTCATGGTTCCAGGCACACAAGCTCTGTCTTATCTGCACTTTTGGATCAATCACACAGTGCTTGGGATGTACAGTTTGCAAAGTGTGCTCTTTCACAGGCATCACCACAGCATTTTCTAATTATTACACAGGGCTTTTAAATTATCACCAATGAATCAGACCTATACACAGTGCATTTAGTTAGGATATGAGATTTAAATAACAATTTACTAGTTTGAAGAATACTCTGGCAAATCCCAATGGGCAAGGGTTAAGATGAGAAGGGATCAACAGCAGATGTACAGTCAAAAAGAATTAAAATTTGTTGCATTATTTCCCTTCCAGTACCAGACCAACAATAATCACATGGACACCTCTATTAAAAGGATGCTGTTACACCTCAGATTGTCAGCTAGCACCAAAAGCCCAGATCATATCACCACACAGGGGCTGCAGAAATGGATCTGCCCTGACAAATTCCATGCAAGCCACTGAAAACCTGCCCACCAAACATGCACAGGCTTAAAAAAAGGTCTGTCAAGATTTCTACCCTGTGTTCTAATACAAACAGTAAGAACAGTGGCAAAAGTTTAAATCTGAGGGGATTCAAAGGTATAGTTTTGGTATGTCTCAGAATTTTTAAATTAAAAAAAATAAAGTTGATGGCTCCATTTAATCCACCTGGAAATAGTCTTCGCTGCCTTCCAAAGGAATCTGGCAACTCTTTAGGTAAAAGACTACATAAACTGAAGCAGAATTATAAAAAGCTGCTTGGGATTATTTCCAATGAACATTTCCAGCACCTTTCCACATTAGTTTTCTACATTTCCACCCCTGAAAAAAGTAGGAATAAAGATGTTTTGCGCCTTGATATTAAACATTTCGAAGGGCAACACGGACCGACAAATAAATCAGGAAAAAAAATTTTTAAAAAAATCAAAGGTGCTTCCATAAAAAGCAGGCAGCTTTATTCCAGCTACGATAACACTATCATTTATTCAGATTTAAAGATCGGTGTGGGGCAGATTCGCGCCGGTAACGGGCACTGACACAGCCAGGAGGAGCACCGGGGGCTGGCGCAGGCTGCTGCACCGAGGGGCTGAGGCAGTACCTGCAGAGTTCTCGCCGTTCTGCTCATCCCTCAGGCTCTGCTGGCTCAGGTCTGTCACCAGGCGAACCGCCTGCTTCCTCCCTTCCTCGTCTCCAGACTCCTCCGACTCGATCCGCTTGTCAACTGCGCGAGACACAGAGCGGCGGCAGAATTAGGCTACTTCCAGCAGTGGGGCACGGGGAGGGGAGGAGCAGCAAGCAGAAACAACAACCAGGGTTCACAGATACCACTATGCAGTTAGTAGAAATCCTAAGTTAACTAAATGCAAAGGTTTAGTCTTAAATAAAAGGCCTCTTACCCCTTGTTTCTACTTTGATTTTGGATGCACTTTTTCCTCCCATCACATCTTCCTAAAACCAACAATCTGGGAAGAAGACTGGAGGAAAAAGGAAATTTCTTAGATCAATGAAGTGCAATTCCAAAGATTAAGGAGATGGAATTAGAACTATTACACTTTAAAAGCTCTTAGGAAAAAAATCAGTATCATGTACAATAGTACTAATGACACGATAAAGGCATCAATAAAAAAATCCCTGCATATAAAGGCAACGGTCTCCCCACAACAACCTGACAAATCCCTTCATATTTACAGAGCCACAGCTCCGGTGGCCACCCTGGGCCTGGGACCTGAAGCTCCTCGCTCCTCCTCGCCCCCCCCTCAGTATTTGCTCTCCTTTCACTGGGGAACTAAGGAAAACCAGCGCCAGTCAGGTTTCTTTCTTATTATCTTTATTTTTTACGTCACGGTCCTCTCCACAACCCTTGTTCTTTCCCCTCTGGCGCACGGAACCCCACGGAACCCCCGGGGGAAGCATCACGCCATGCCCCGGTAACACACATCGGCCTCCCGTGCCCGGCGGCCCCCCAGGGCCCGGCGCCGCGGGCAGCGGCTCTCGGGGTGGGCACCCGGGGGCTGCCCGGCCGTGGGGGGGGCCACAAGTCCCCCAGCGCGCAGCTGGCAGCCCTCCCCCTGGGCGGCGGCGCCCGANTCACCCTCCATCATCTCCTGCGGCCCCGCTCCGCTCTCCGCCGCCATATCGCTCCTCCTCCCGCCGCCGCTTCCGGAAACCGCCCCCGCCGCCGGCCCAGCCAATCAGAGCCCGCCGCTGGCGCCGCGCCGCAGCCAATCACCTGCAGGCGGAGCGCCCAGGGGGCAGGGCAGCGCCCTGGCCGCTCCCTCCCCTTCGCGCGCACGCGCGCCAGCTGCGCCCCGCAGCCTCCTGGGAGCTGTAGTTCCCCGCGGGCAAGGCGGGAGGTGTCTGGGGACCTGCACCCTCCCCACCAACGCCTCGGGCCGGACGCGTTGCGCGCTTCCGCCTACAAATCCTTCGGATGATCGCAGCCCACCTGCAGCCTTCCTCCTCCGGAGCAGGTCGGCCTGGGGCCCCGCGTGTGGCGGCGGCGGCGGGGAAGGGGAGCGGGGGCGGGAGACACAAATCTCTTTTGCCTTTTCCCGCGCTGGTGTCCCATTGGCTCTCCTCCGTGCCATTCTCACAACGCCTTTGCCTATTGGCTGACGCGGCGGCTGAGTCCCGCCCCCTAGTGCCCTGTGGCCATGGCGGCACCTTGAGTGCGGGGACGGGACCGGACCGGACCGTGCTGTGCCGTCTTGTCCTGGTGGGGCCGCGGGGGCCCGGACAGCGCTCTGGGAGGGGAGGAAGGGAGGCTGTGTCACACTTGCTGTTTCAAAAATTGGAGTGACTTCCCAGAGTACCAAAGCTTTTGCTCTTAAAACCGGCCGGAACGGGGAGAGGATGCTGGGTGGGTGCTCAACAGATCTGGCAGAAACATGTCGGTCACAGGTGTCCTACACCACCTGGGCAGAACGATAAGTCAACCGAGTCACCGCACAGACCAAACACCGCTCAGGACACGCAAGGAATGAGTGTACTGCTGTAACTTACAGGGGTGTGCCTTGGGCTCGAAGGCACTGTCACTTGTCAGTCCCGCTGCCAGCCCGCGGGCTCATTCAATTCCCTCTGTTTCTGTTGCAGCTCCCTGGGCGCGGCGTGGCAACCAGAGCGTGATCATGGCAGCCAAGGCTTATAGAGCCTCTGAAGGGGGCCTTCTGCCTTCATCAGCAGGTTTAGTCCTTACTTGCTTGAATGATTCTGATAAGCTTAGTAGATCCTACCCCTGGGGCAACAAGAGCAGGAAAAGTCGCCTCTCTGGACTGTGCCGGCTTCGAGCATCTCTGTCTGGTGAGCATTGTATTGTGAGATTGAGTTCCCATGAAGCTTTCAGATCTTCCTCCTCCCCTTCCCCAAACATAGAAGTGCCAGCAATAAGTATCTGCCAGGATGCACTTGTTCAATAAGTACCTGAGCTGTGGATTACTGCAGGCTGGGAGAGTTTATAGGGGAAGCATTACTGGAGAGGTGCTCTGCACTTGCACTTGTCCCTGGGCAACTTTTATTGCCTGCCATTGGACCACCCTGCCATCCTGTGTAATTATCTAAACCACAAAAGATTTCCAGCTGAGGAGAAAGATATTGTTATACTGGATCCTGTCAGTGTGCCCAGATACAGGTCTCCTTGTTTTATCATGGTGAGTATGTTCATACTCTATTGCACTGCATAAATGCAGAAGTGTCCTTGAGATGAGTTGTTCATAATGCTTCTTCTGGTACTGCTAAACCTTCAAAGCTCCTTACTGATTTGGGGTTGGAGTGATGGTGTTTGGCTGCTTATGCCCCTTCTCAGAGAAATGTTCTTTACAGGCAGAACCTTTGAAAATTTTAGTACAATCACTTGGCATTGCATAGCTTGAAACATTGATATGGGCACAGGTATTTCGGTGTGAACAGCTAATTAATTGGCTTCTGACAAATGCAGCATTTAATAAGGACTTGAGCACTTACTGCAATTATTTAATAACCGTTTCATTTTTAATTTGAAAGATTTCAAAACTTTTCAAAATCTGCAAAGTGAAAAATGAAAGTTAACTAGTCTGGTTGAAACTTAGGGATCTTGGCAAGTTTTTCTAGTGTGTGGACTGATTTTACATGTTCCAGTGGCTGTGATTTCAAAAGATACATTTACTAGAGGTGTGTCTGTTTTATTTCTTTTATTCATTCCTCTGGCACTCCTGGACTGTTACAGCTACATTACTGATCTTTCTCTTTTCCTAGGGGAGAAATGGAGCTCTTACTGTTTGTCTTCACTGACAGCTCGTAACATTTGTTCCAGCAAAGCTGGTAACTCATGGGCTCA
Organism: Pachyramphus minor; assembly: GCA_013397135.1. Taxonomy (NCBI): domain Eukaryota; kingdom Metazoa; phylum Chordata; class Aves; order Passeriformes; family Tyrannidae; genus Pachyramphus; species Pachyramphus minor. Next base: position 123,593 of record VYXB01008903.1, on the reverse strand, counting down.
GTGGGATTCCTCCTCTCTCTCTGCTTCCATTGGAAGTTCTGCTTCTTGCTCCTTTTTGCACGCTCCTGCTGTGGAGGAATCCAGCCAGCACCTCCCAGCTGCTGCACGCAACCCAAACAAAGCCATCTTCACCGTGGATGCCAGCACAACAGAGGTATTTGCAGGACTGCCTGCTACACTGAGCTCCCTGTAGCTGCTGCAGATTATGTGGCATCAGACAGGCTAAAATGACTGTTATTCCTACCTGTAATCCAAGTACTATGAAGGCATTTTGTAGTCTGCTCCAGCTCAGTAGTCTTCTGAGGGCTGGCAACAAGTTTATTTCCATTGCAGGTTGTAGTTAGCAAAATATACAAGACAATGGCAGAAGCATGGATGTCTTGAGTCTTTTTTCAAACAGCCCAGGGAGGTGGGCTCCCCATTCCTGGAAGTGGTCGAGGCCAGGTTGGCCAGGGCTTGGAGAGATTTATTCTGGATGAAAGCATCCCTACCCATGGCAAGGAAGTGGAACTGACTGATCTTTAAGGTCCCTTCCAGCCCAAATTATTCTGGGATTCTATGATTCCATAAGAATGCAGCTGTGAAGTGGCATGAGGGAAGAAAGGAAAAGCAGAATGTGCTTCAAGCCTCCTCTCTGTAAAGTACCAACCCTAGGATGTGTTTGTGGTGGCACAAGGTCTCTTTATCTGCCCCAGTAAATAGGCCTTTTATACTGGGAAGTATTTCTCTGTTTCTGTCCTGAAAGGAATCTAAAATTGAGTCCTGGAAACTTCAAAGATCTGTGCCATTTTTTAGCTTGAACTGGCAATTTGGGTTTACCCATCTTAAAGGCATTTAATCCTGGCTTGCTCTGTGAACACAGGCTCAAGTGTGCAGATGACTGGTCTGATCACTGCACACCTTAGAGGATGGATATGATTTTGTGGCTTGCCTGGGCTTTGCTTGCAAGTACAGCTTTGTGGTTTTGCTTCCATGGATATAATTATTTACAGTTAGAAGAAAGCAGGAAACCTAAATGGAAAGCAATGTCTCAAAGCCTCCTAAACAAGTGGGCAAGGGATGTCCTAGACTAAGAAGCTTTAATGAACTCAGAATTCTAAAGAACCATTTTCACCAAGAGAAAGGGATATTACAAGACATTAAACCTGAAGACATGATGGTCTATTAACAAAACTTACAGCTTTTATTCTTTGTTTTGGTTTGTTTTTTTCTGGTTTGTTTTTTTTTTCCTAGATCTTAGTGGCTAATGACCGAGCCTGCAAGCTGCTTGGGTGCAGTAGTCAGGAACTCATTGGTCAAAAGCTGTCCCACTTGATATCCAAACCCAGTCAAGAGGTGTGGGAAGCTGTGGGTGAGGAGTACCTAGAAACTTATGAATGGTCATCGGTGGTTTCAGGAACTGTGGTACGTGAAATGTTCAAGGAAATATTCCCCACCATCTTTATCCTCTTGAATTCCCACATCTGCAAACTTTTAAACCATAACTTGGCCAAATCAGAACTTAAAACACGTTAGGTTTTAAAAAAACTTAAATCAATATAATTGCTTAGCATGGAAAAAGTGTGTTATGGAAAAGTTCCCAATTGTCTGGTTCTTAAAAATACATTATAAATTATCTTAAATTGCATTGTGCGTATTATAAAGTTACAAGCCAGTGAAATGTCTGTTCCAAAACACCATAGTTTGTGCAAAAGATAGAATGGATATTTTTCCTAGAATGGGGTTGTTTATACAAGAATTGCATGAGAAATGTCGCAAAATTATTTTCTTTTTCTGCTGTTGTGAGCTGTCAGTAGAAAATCCTTGGAAAATGAACTCATATTCTTCCTGGTGCATTATTTTGTATTGAAATTGTCACTATCTTAGAGCTTCATCTTCCTGAATCCTCAGTTGGATACAGGGGGGAAAGAAAAAACATAAGTTTGATTCAGTGAAACCCAAGATTAAAATTAAATATCTGGCAAAGGCACTAATTCCAAGCCATTCCAAGTACTTCATGGGAGTGACTGTGTAATTCATAAACCCATTCTGTCAAGATCACATAAAAAGCTCGGTATAAACCTTGCAGGCTGTAAGATAAATAAACATTTTCTGATCTGAGGAGAATCTGCTCCCATAAGAAGTTAAACCACTGGTTTTGGCATCTCAAAGTAAGAACTGTGTTACTAAGGTGGAGTGTTCTTTAGCACCACTGGGCATCCTGAGAGGCACCTCTGAGAGGCACTTCTCACTGAATGCAAGGTGTTAGAGTGGCTCATTTATTATGCTGAGGGAAATGCCTTTAGTCTTCCTCAGGCAGGGAGAGACAATACACAAGTTACATTTTGTGTATGATCAGTAATTTATTTTCAGAGCTTTTCATCTCCATATTAAAACTCTCATAAAATAATAGGAACTAGTCAAGAAACAATGTTTTTCTAACAATGACAAGAAGATATCTTGCCTCAATATCTTAATCTTCTTTGAAATTCTTGCTAAGTAACCACAGTCTTAGTAAGTGATGTCTCCATCTCTGATTCCTGGGGAAAGATGGATGTTACAGGCCGCCTCAACCAGAAGATCCCCGTCTCGGTCTGGCAGAGGAAAATAAGAAGCAAGGACACCCAGCGTTGTGTGGTTGTGCTGGAACCAGTGGAAAGACTTGCAGCTTCTGTTTGCTTCAGGGCTGATGTGAGTGTTTTCCTAACAGTCAAATGGCATTGCAATTTGTGAGAGTTTATGTGTGAGCTGAACATATGTAAAAGGCAGCAGGCACAGACCACTGGCTGTGAACATGGGGTGTGTCCACAGCACAACCTGAAACCAGGATTGTGCATGCAGGACCTGGGCATGGATCTCCCGTGGGGCTCACCTTGATGTGTTTTACAACACACATAAAGATATGCTGTCTGTCCTCCAGGGACATCTTACACTTGAACAGTATCAGTTTGGCAAGGGGCTGGTTATTTGTGGCGTGGATGCTCTTGTGAAGGGATCAGCTTGCTGAGGAACAGTTCTGTGAGGAGTGCTGGACTCCCCTGCCTCTCCCCCAGGCAAAGGGCACTGCACAGTGATGTCAGAGTATTGCATTATGCTGTGTCTGCTTTTACTGAGTGAGTTGTGTCCACCAAGGGACTGCAGAATGAAATTTCCTTTCATTGTTTAGATATTTGGAGAAACCGTTGTCAAAGGACTGGGTGGACTGTGGCTAAAATGCTAAAATTTTAACAATCCTGTAAATTTTCTTCCCAAGGGAGAGATTACATCATGTGACCTCCTTTTTGCCCATCTCCATGGCTACCCAACATTGGAAGAAGTAGTTGGGCTCCACATAAAGGAACTGATTCCTTCTGTGCAGATCCCTCCTCTAGGCAAAAAAATCCCAAAGGTACAGTATAAGCACTAACCTTATTCTTCCATAGCCTTCCCACTTGGAACACATGTGCATGGTATTTTCCCTCCTCACATAACAGAGCCTTTCCAGAGAGAACCCTGATTCCCCTGGAAAAGGGTTTGCTGCTTACTTGGGGAGCTGCTGTCTGAAGAGTTCCTAACTAGGACTGAGACCAAGCTCTGACCTCTCATTGTGAAATCTCTCCTGGTGAAAGACACTTTTCTCCACTACTGTGGCTTTTTAAGACACTGCTGTCTCTGTAAGCCCTCTGAGATTCCTTTGAATTATTTAGTCTGTTTTATCTTGCAAATGCCATGAAACTGGGCATCTAGGGAGTTTAAAGAGGCTGTCTTATGAATGCCCCATTTGCTGAAAAGCTGCAGTATGGACTGGTCTTCGTCATCAAGATATTCATATAGGAGTTCAACACTGGGTTCCAAATCATTACAAAACCAGATATTGTTCATTTTGATATTCGTGGGTTTGGTTGTTTATCTTTTCCTGCCCCTTCTCCTAAAAATTCCTGTGTCATTTTATATGAATGCTGGAATAAACCAAAAGCATTTGGCTAGTTAGAGGTTTGCTGTTTGAGTTTTGTTTGCTTTAATTTAGACCCTCAGGACCCAGCGAGCTGTAGGCCGATCCAGAGAGGGTAACGTGTTTCCTCTCAGTTTAAAGCTGCAAGTCACCCTTCTGGAGGAGGACCAAGCCAGAGTGCAGAAGGATGGGATTCTGCAGACAGAAGGCTCTCTCCCAGGCTATCAGTACTCTGCTACAGTTGTGGTTTTCTCCACCATCAGTGGTCTTATTACTGTCCAGTCAGACGGAATCATCTCTGGCATCAACGATAGTTTTGCTTTAATGCTCTTTGGCTATGAGAAGAAAGAACTGGTGGGAAAGGTAAGACAAGAGGCTTAAACCCTCCCAAAAGACTGCTACATCTGGCAGCATATCACTGGAATGGTGAAGTTGTCTTTTACCCTCCTTGTTGTCTGTGACAGAACCTCTGTGCTCCATGTGTTCCCTAAGTGAGTTGTAGGATGACACAGCACCAATCCTGTGCTGTAATTGCTAAGACTTGCAGTGCTGAGGAGCTGGGTATATATTTCAAGTAGCCCAAAGCAAACTGCACAGTCCTGTGTTCTCCATTAGTCGTGTGGATCACTTTTGCCTGGCTATCCACGAGAATCAGGCTCACGAACACAGATTGTCAGCATTTGCCATCCATCCTGTGAGAACTGGCTTAGTTTTATAAGGTTTCATTCTTTGTTTTAGAGCATAACATTCCTGATCCCTGGTTTCTATAACAACATGGAGAGAAGCAGTGAGTGTTCTTTGCCTTTACCTCCTCTGGACGACTCCACGGGGACAGAGGGTGAGTGCCTCTTTGGAGGTGTTCCTGCCTGCCCTACAGCTGGCTCTGGCTGCTGTAACTAAGGGAAAAAGAGCAGGGACTAGAGGTTCACCTACAAACAGGGGGACATTCTTCATAAAAGCAAGTTTTTAAATTGGGTCTCCACTATAACTTCAGGGAAAGAGAATTATTCACCGAAGATTGTGCTTCTCTCTTTGTTGCCAGGAAGATGAATATCCAGGCTGGAAGTTACACTGTCAATAGAGAATGCTTTATATTTAACAAAGCGCTACCCCTCCCTCCCCTGCTAGGATCCTTTGGTATTTTAAGATGTGTAAAATACAGCTTTTGTGACTCTGCTGCAGCAGAGCTGTAGATGCTTTGGATCAATATTTTAAGGGAAAAATCTAGTATTCTTCTGAATTGGGTTGTGTTGCTAACTAATATTCCATGTTATGTTGCTGTGGTGTTTCAGTTAGGGAGGCATCACATATTCTTCTGATGCAGTTTGCTGCATTTATGAAAAATTTATCAAAATTTTACTTCTCTAAACAGTACAGGAATAAACAGAAGCAAGGAAGCCTCGTGTTTCCAAATCTGTGTTTCTGGCTAGCTCAGCCCAACACAGAGAACAAGTGCACACTTTCATCCCTGTTGCAGGAGATCTCTGCTGGTTTTGTCTCCTTTTGGTTTTTTCCACCTTTTCTTTTTCTCTTTGCTTAGAAATGCACATCTGCATTGAAACCAATGCACCCCACTGGAACAAAGAAGAGTTCCTAGACAGTTTCTTAGGTAATTCTTTGATGAAATGATGCCACTAATCTAGGAAAAATTCAGTTCTTCAGTGAGGAAGCATTGTTGGCACTCAGCCTTTACTAATGGAAGGATTGTTCTAGAGTCAAATCTCATTGCTCATTATTTTCTTCTGCCGCAACAATATTTGGTTTACTTCATCTTCCAAACTCCTGTTTTCTCTTCTGATCTGTTGTCACTGGAAAATGAAAGAACTTTGTGTCCTGTTCTTTCAAACATATTTAGATGGTGTACTTTTTTTATCTTACAGCTTCAGTGAATTATATAAATCCAGTACAAACCTTTTAATTTTATGTGTTTGGAATGGGCATGAAACGGAACAAGGACCTAAAGAGTTAATCTCAAACAGTATATGTGTGTGGTATTTGCTGTTGCTATTTGTATTGAGCATTTTAATTCCAGTCTCTATGTGTTATTGGCCTTTTTTTAGGTCTCTGAACTTCAATTTGAGTACCTAACCCATGATATCAATACCTGTCCAAGAGCTTTGAGAGAAAAGCAAATTTTGTCAGCCCTGAAACATGTCGATTCCTGCATGTGATGATTTCTAAAAATGAAGTAGAGTGAAATGCTCATATTTGGACTATTTTGCCTTAATCAAGCCTTTTATACTCAATTCCTCAGGGATGAGACAGACCAAGGCAGTTCCAAGTTTATTTTTAATCACTGTATCCTCTGAAGACTAAATATAAAAGGTTAAGATGGTATGGTTTTGTTTCCTCTTTGGTACAGACAGCAGCTTCTTGGCTGCATCTTTAGCACACCTTCTGTCACGAGATGAAGAGCAGAAATTGGAACAAAGACACGAAGATGACAAATTAATATGTGATGAGAATAAACAAAAGGATGGGACCAGTTTCTTTTCTCCTCCCTCACCTCCTGAAGTGGCATCCACCCCCACTAATAGGTAGGCATTTCATGGGCTGCACATTCACCTGGGAAAATGAATAGCTGTGGTGGCAATCACCAGCAAAAACTGTTTTTTTCACCAGTGTGATGTCTGTGGGAAGGTGTAACAAGGGCCTTCCACAATTTACTGTCTTTAGAATCTGAGTGCTGTTTGCAAGACAAGCTGAGCTTTGCCTACCTTAGATTTTTATTTTGATCTGCACAACCTACCACTGTAAAGTTACAGGAATTCCATCTCTAAAGGGGACCAAATGCTTCACCCAGACTAGGGGAGGTAATTAGGCACTGCCTTCGTTAGATCATAAACAGTGGATGTTTGTCTCCTTCCAGCTGGTGTTGCACTGAATCCAGGTTACCTGGAGTGAATTCTAAATTCCTTTTGGTGCTCAGTGTAACTGCCAGGTCATCCACTAAAACAGGGTACTGTGTTACTGAAGTCCAGCCATTTTTATTCTACCTTTCCAGGTCTTTTTCCTGTTACAAGGTTAGAAATTCTGGACAAGTACATATATGATGCTCATAGTTTGCTGGAAGTCAAATTTTAAGCCTTCCACATTAAAAATTCTAACCCTCAGGAAGTATTTACTGTCCATTTTAAGATGTAGACTATTACAGCACAGTTCTTGCTGCTTTTAAAGAGTTGATCTGAGATCTGTTTAAAGAGCTGATCTGAGTTGATCAGTCTCATTGTTGGTGCTCTCCTGGGTTTACGTCTCTCATATCATACTTGGATTGTAAATTCTCTGCTTCATTGTTTTTCTACACTGCTTTTTTAATAATGGAGATGTTTGCAAAGCTCCTTGTGCAATACCTTGGGCTTCAGTGAACCCTGGTTAAACTGATGGATGGGAACATCCATCTCCTGTTGGGCAGACAAGGGATCTCCTGTTCTCAGAACTGGAAGTATCCTGCCACGTGTATCAGCTTTTTTGGAGATGGCAAATGATCTATGATCTATTTTTTAGAAATTAAGCTAGAGAATGAAATTATCCATAGGGAAAGAGTGCCATTTGAATGCACCTGCTCTTTGGAAAATTTGTCAGGATTTTGGATGCCTGTGCCAACAGCTTTCTACCTTATTCTTTCAAACTTAAAACAATTGGTGCAGGTTTTAAATAGTGACCATAGTAACTGTCCTGCTGTATCCTACTCCTCTTGTTTTCTCATTCTTTTGGCATCATGGTGTTGCTGACAACTTTGAATCTTTGCAGTGAGGACAGCCTTGGTTACTGATGGGCTGTCAGCCCACCAGAGAGCCTTATCCCAAAACCTGCCTTGACACAATCAGAGCAGTGGAACAGTGTAGAACAGTGGAAACTTCAGGATCAAATAATTCTCAAAAGATGCTCTCTGGTTGCCTGTTAGTTCTAGGCTGGAAGACATTCTAAATAACTCATCCTGTGGCCCAGTGAAGCTGCCTTCTGATGTTACCTGTAACTCACCTGGAACACCAACAGTGGATGAACCATGGCCTGGAACAGCACCAGACTGCAGACAAGACTTTCAAAGCCCCGTGGTTTCAGGTCAGGCATCAAAAGCAAACTCAAGGTGTGATGCAGAGCATTCCAGCCTTGAGCATATTGTTGGTGAAAACTGCCTGCTAAATGATCCTTCAGCCTTCTTTGCACATGAAAGAAATACTGTCCATGATGTTTGTTCAGGAAATAAAATGGGTCACAGTGCTTCTGCACCAGGAGTTGCCACAACCTCTGAAGATGTTAAAGAATCAGACACTGAACTGAACTGTATTTGCTCTGGTCTTGAGGTACTGGGTCTGAATACTTGTGTCAAGGGGAACTCAGACAATTCTCTAGCTATTACTGGAGCTCTTGTAGGATTGTGCTCACCTGATGCAGTGGACTCCAGTATGCAGACTGAGACAAGCAGCACTTTTTGCACTGGTCAAGGAAAGCAGCTGCTGAGTAGTGTTGCCACAGAAGCTGGTTCTGGGTGTCTGGCCTCCCAGAGGCATTTACAAAACGCTGGAGAATCCTCCAAAGCATTTCCTGAGAAAGCTGAAACTCTTGCAGAAACTGTGGGGCACAACACCTGCAGAGATCCCCTGAAAAGCAAAGGTGGGCCTGAAGAACTCGCTCAGCTGCATGGGAAGCAAAATATGGAGAGAAAAATAACATCCACCCCGGTGAAACGAGAAGGAAGGTTGATCCCAGCAGCTCCTTCAACCTGGGAGATTCTGGAAGGCAGCTACACTGGGAATTGCTGTCACAGAGATGGTTCACAGTTCAGTAAGTTAAACCTTCTCCCCTTCCCAAAACTCTAATCAGCCTGCTCTTTTTCACCCACATTTTTGCAGAAGGCACACAGTTCTGGTTGGAAGCTCACAGTGGAGAGGAAGGAAGAAGCACCTAGAAGAAAAAGTATTTAAGTCTATTCAGAGGGTATTAGAAATAGAGGTGGGATAAAATACAAAGCTATTAAATTAATCCCTAATGAAGAGTCAGAAATATTCTTAAAACACAATTAAAAAGTTTGAACCTGTTAACTTTTGCTGAACAGAAAATACAAACTCCACTGTAAAGGTGTAAAATCTCCATTGTTATGTAATTTAGAATAACAATGCAAAATGAATAATCACAATTGGATGCTGACAAAAGTTTCTGCTGGAGGTGGGAACTGTGGAGGTAGCTGATGGGTACCTCTAGAATAGCTATGCTGGTGTCAGCCCCCCCTGATGATTCTTTACTGAGAAGGAGTTCCCCAAATGAATAACTCTTTGTTAAGAGCTCGGAATTTTGTCCTAAAATGTCTGCAGTCTTGTTAAACACTAAATTTGCATTCTGCCATTTTAACTTTCTCCCCTGTTCCTGCAGGTATACTCTTTGAGGTGAAACGTGCAGAACTGCAGGACCCCACTGTACTTTTCTGTGTCTGGGTGGTGAAAGACCTTTCACAGAGCCAGAAGGAAGCTGTAGCAAAGACTCAGCTTTTGCTCTCCAGCCTAGCAAGCTCTGCCCAGTCTGTTGCTGATCTTTCTACAAACAGCCTTGGAGAAGTAAGAAATCCTACCTTTGAATACTGAGCATTTCTTTCTGTTTGACTGTTAAGCTTGAGGCTGAAGTCAAAAAGTTTTTAAGATTACCGTCATGAGGTGGTGGGGTGGATATTGCTGTTTCTTTGTTTTCCTACTTTTATGTTAAAAAGAAAAAAAGCTTCAAATTGCTATTTTGTAACATTTCTGGTGTGGGGTTTAGTGTAGTTACCTTTCCAACCTGAAGGACATAGTTCCAAACTGCAGGAGACTCCAAGGAGCTGCTGTGTATTGAAATGTACTGCAAATTAGACCTGTACTTTAACTTGTCTGCTGATGGTTGTATCAACATGCAGTTCCTGCTGTCAGAACCAATGATTTCTCCTTTTAGCAATTCTTGCAGGTGTGTGTGTTCTTTTCAGCATTTATTAATTTTATAAACATGATTCCATGGTTTGCTCATTTTTTTTTCTTGCTATTGTAACCTATATATATGTACCTAGGCCATCAGATCAACTTCACTTTTCAATAATTCCCGAAGAGCTGAAGAGCTCGAAGGATTAAGAGCATGTGAGGGAGAATATGCAAAAAATTACAGCACTCTCAGTCTTATTGGCAAAGGAGCTTTTGGCTTTGTCTGGACTGCCAGGGGCAAGAAGGATCATCAGGAGGTGAAGTATTTCTTTCTGCTCTACTGCAATAATTATTTAGGATGAAAACTGAAAGGTTAGAGTGTTCATATTCTGTCAACACTACACTGTTAAAAGCTGCTTTCTGCTTGGTAGTTTGGGGTTTTGCTTTGTTTAAACAGAAATCTGAAAAAGCAAAGCTCATGGAAACAGGACAGCAAAACATCTGCACTGATGTATGAAAGAGAGACAGCACGTGCAGAATGAGCTAATGAACTGATGAATGCAGCTAATTGAACCTTTGAAAGAAGTTAACATTAAGCTTAAGGGAATTACAGGTTTTAGTCTTCTGTTACTAAAGAAAATGGCAAACCTCAAAGTCTTAATTGTGCCATGACTCAAGAATGTGGAGTAGAGATGTTTATGTTATGGGACCCTCCTGTTTATCAGCAGAATTATCAGCAAGCTCTGGTGTTTCTCTGCATGGATGTTAAGTGCTCATTTCCCCCCATTGTACCCCTGTGCCACCACTGCTGTAACTGGTTGACAAGACAGGTGGCCTGTCAAAGCCTTTGGAATTCAGAACAGCAATAAATATGTGCATTTATGTGCATCATTTGGCTTCTAGGATTAAATTACTTTAAAGATGTTTAAAGATAATATAGCTGTTCACATGAGGTTACTTCTATCCTTCAGTTAAATGAGTGACTAATGGAGTTCCTGGAAATTAACTTACCTGACACTCAAAGCAGTGCTTTTGCAGGTGATGCTGAATGCTGTTGTCTCTGTAGGTTGTTGTGAAGTTCATCTGGAAGGAGAGGGTGCTGGAGGACTGCTGGGTAGATGATCCTGAGCTGGGGAGGGTCACTCAAGAAATTTCAATCCTGCTGAAGCTGCAGCACCCCGGTATCATCAAGGTACAGTGACTTGGAGTGAATGCAGTTTGCTCTGCACCAGGTGGTTCCTTTGAATACTTGGTGTCTCCTGTTCCTCTTCAGGAGTGAAGTATCCTGTACTGAATCTGTCTTTTCAGGAAAGAAAGGAACCTATCTATCTTGCTTTGTTTAGGAGTGTGTGTTGCAGCAAACTACTGCTTGCTTTGACACTTTTACCCCAAACTGATCTGAAGATTTGACTCTTAACAGAAAAAAGCCTGTACACTGTTTCAAGATGATAATATGCATATCTTGGCAGTATGATGTCACACCTGAATATGTACTAGTTCAGTAAATAATCTGGATACATATCTTGATTCATCCTCTTTGGTTTGGGATTGTTGGTTTTGCGGTTGTTTTTTTTTTCCTTCAGAAACCGAATTCCTCTTAGGTTTAATTTTGCTATCTGTACTCTTTTCAAGAAACATTTGTGCTCAGTGAAATGAGACTTTGAAGATTATAAGACACATCAATTAAATCTCCAAGAGAACAGCAGTGTTTGTTTAAAAAAAAAAAAAAAAGGCTGTTTGAGGATGAAGCACATGATTAAACCAGTCTGTTATTTATAGGTGCTGGATGTATTTGAAAATGAATGCTTTTTCCAGCTGGTGATGGAGAAGCATGGCTCTGGTCTGGATCTCTTCACATTCATTGATAATCAGCCCAACTTGGATGAGCCATTAGCAAGTTATATATTCAGACAGGTGAGAGCACAAATGCTACATGCAGGTAAGATTTGGTTATTGTAAGAACCAGGACCCTGTTTCACTTCATACTGGCTAATCAGTGGGTGTGTTGAATTGGAGTCGTGTTCAATACCTGCAGAATCTTTCCTCATTAGTCTACAGGATTGATTGAAACGCTGCCTGAAGAAATTTTATTAAGGTTTACCTAGAAACTTGTAACAGAGAAACCTTTGCAGGACCTTACTGCCTGTAAGGGTTTCCAGTGGAGCCATGGCCCCTCAGGTGTGACTGGGGCAGCCCCTGTCACCAGCATGCCATTCACATAGCAGTCACATTTTCTTTGAGGGAGGAAGAAAGCTCACAGAAGCTGCCCCAAGCTCCACAAAAAGCCACATTTTCACTTAGTTCAGTGCTTTGTTTGGATTGGTTACAGGGGTAAAGGGCTCTGTTCTTTAAATCAAGAAATTCCCTTGGATTTTAAAGTGTCATAGGGCAGAGTAACCTAGGGTAGTTTTCCTGTGAGTCAGGAGCTTGCCCAATAGGTGAATTGAGAGCTGAATTGTCCTTTGTTCAGTCAGTTAACTGCAGCAGCAGTCCCCAAGTAACACCCCTTCATGAGTTTTTGAGTAAATTCCTTGCTCTATGGTATGCAGGAATAGCTGTGCACATGCTTTAAAACCCCCACATCCCTGCTTCCCTGCTGTGCCCACACTCCCCTCACTGGGGGTGTTGATGTCCCTTTAGCCTTGTGACAAATCAGCCCTTTCCCTAACCCAGCCTGCAGTTTGTAGGGCTGCCTTGTTCCCTCAGATCTGTACAGCATTTCTCTGCAGAGGATTATAAATAGAAACTTTTCTCCCTCAGCCATCTGCTTTTCTTGTTAAATGCATTGAAGGGATCACGAATGTCTCCAAGGTGGTATCATTCTGATGCTATCCTTAATTATGGTACTAATGCATGAATTGTGCAGGAAGAAGAACGGAATTTAGAAGCAACTGTATTATTTATACCAAACTGTACTCCTAAATGCTTTGTCATCCTGCAGTATGGGAGGTGCACAGTTAACATCCTGGAGAAGCCAAAAGACCCTCCAAACAAAGCTGGGATAAAAATAGAGTAACCTGCAGGATTGTAGCAGTGAGCTCTGAAGCTTCCCACCAAAAAAAACAATCACATCGTGACAGCAGCATCCCCTCCTCCTGCACATTTGGGAGAGGAAAGGAAGCAACGCCTTTTGTAATTGTGTCTCCCAAGAGCGTTGCAGCACCCACTGCAGCAATGCTGACAGGAGGACCTGGGATCATTTCCAGTTACCATAATTAGGATGTATATTTTGTTTAGATAGTGTCAAAACAAGCCAAAATGTGACTCTTAGAACACTGTGATGCCACATTGATTATCCAGGACACCTCTATGTAGTAACACCTAGTTCTTTGCTCCTCTTCCAGCTTGTCTCAGCTGTTGGATATCTCCACTGTAGGAACATCCTTCATAGAGATATCAAGGATGAAAACATTGTCATTGCTGAAGATTTCACAATTAAATTAGTGGACTTTGGTTCAGCTGCCTACCTGGAACCTGGGAAATTGTTTTATACCTTCTGTGGGACAATTGAATACTGCTCACCAGAAGTGCTGTCTGGCAAACCGTATGTAACACTCTGAAAAGTTGTTTTTGGTGTGATGGCACAAAAACCCATGTGGCTGGAACAGAGAAGCCAAGTTGCTGTGCCATTGGAACCCTGCTAAAGTGTCCAACCATGGGGAACTGCAGCGAGATTCAAGGCACTGCAGTGACAGAAATCCCTTGTGAGAGTCTGAGTGCATACAAAGTAGGGCACTGTGGTGACAGAAATCAGTTGTAAAACCTTGAATATGTACAAAGTTGTTTCTAAATCTGTTGTCAGGCTTTCTCTACCAAAAGCTCCTCTTTCAGAGAGGTTGTGTAAGCAAGTATTGCTGTCAATAGCACCTGCTCCTTGCGTGTCTGTGCCTTGTATTCTCACACTCTCTTCCTGTTCTCTCCTTTCCTATGTGCTTCCCTGACCTTGAATTTTTGTAGTTTAATCCTTGTTCATCTCCCCATTGATTTTTGTGCTCCTTGGGATTCGAGGATTCTTCCCTTGCAACTTCTCTTGCTGCTGTTTTGGGTGTGCTGCCGAATCTTGGCTGTCTCTTCCCTCTTCTTTCCCTTTCCAAGTACTCTGTACCTGGCCCTCAAACACATGAGAACCTGCTTAGAATTCTCACAAACTTCCTATGTTCAAATTAAAATTGGAAACAAGGGCTGTCAACCTCCTTTGTTCTTTTTACTTTCTTTTGCAGATAGGTATGTACTTGCAATCTGAGTTTAGGCAAGCTTATCTCTGCACAGGTACCACGGCCCTGAGCTGGAGATGTGGTCGCTTGGCATCACCCTTTACACCTTGGTGCTTGGGGAGAATCCCTTCTGTGAGCTGGAGGAGGCCCTGGCAGCTGCCCTGAATCCTCCTCGCCCCGTGTCAGATGGTGAGCTCTTTCCATTTGCTTTTTTAAAGGAGTGGGAAAGTATAAGCAGTGTTTTTTCACCACAAGTAAAGGGGAAGACTGAAAAGAAGCTCCCCAATGTGCTCTGTGATGACTTTAAAAGCTACTCAGTGCAGCAGAGTTTGGGGGATTTGTCAATCTTTGAGTATAAACTGTATCTCACATTCCCGGCCTGCCAAAAATACAACCTGAGCCATCCCTCTGCTGTCTCTGCCCAGGTCTCATGGATCTCATGGCTGGGCTTCTGCACCCTGTTCCAGAGCAGCGCACGACTCTAGCTGTGCTCGCAGAGGATCCTTGGCTGCGGCAACCTGTGAACCTGGCTGATTACACCTGGGAGGAGGTGTACATCTCTGCTGAGCCAGGGACAGCTCCTTCTGAAGGCTTCTTCATCCAGCAGTGATTTATGGAAGTCTGAACTGTGCTAGTGGCATAGTTCCCAACTGAAGGTCAGCTGCTGATACCCATGTGTGCCCAGTTTATTAGTGTTCTTACCCAGGACATGCTTCAAAGCTATGAGGCAAAGATTTTAATGTCATTCAAATTGTCCGTAAATCAGAGTATGTATTTATTGTCTGCTTTTACTTTTTATATGTAGCTTTTATATATTTCTATAAAGTGAATTAGTAAATTAGTGATAACACCTCTGGGTGTTTTCTGGAGTACTTGTGTGCAAAGGAGCTTTAAAAACAGACATTTAATCCTGATTTGGGGGTGGGGGGCTGCAGTGGTGGTGTCTTTTTTTTAATGTCAGAGTCCTTTCTATATCCAGGAAAGCAGTCCTTGATTTTGATGAGACAAAGATGTAGGAAAGAAAAAATAGATTCAATAAAGAGAATTTGAGACACAGGTAACGGGAACATTTTGGGGTGCAGCTCAGGGTGAGGCTGCTTGGGAGGAAGTGCTGCAGTCTGACAGCAGCTCTGCGGAGAAGCAACAGGACTCAGCTTAAAGCCACGTAAATTACTAAAGATTAGCTCTGAATCCAGCTTTGGGACTCTCTGCTGTCTCGAGAGGAACACATAACTAGCTGCCCTCGTGGTACACTGTGTCCTGTAGCGCCGCGGTGGGGCTGCGCCTCGGCTCCGGCCCGGGCGGGGAAGCTGACGCGGGGCATCGCCTCTGCGGGCCACGGCACCCGCGGTACCGCTCTGCTCTTCCCCGAGCGAGGGAGCTCTGCGTCCCCCGGGCGTCCGGGTCAGCACGACCCCGCCGAGCCCGGGTCCCCCCCGCCGGCTCCTCCCCGTTCCCCAGCGC